>CM045570.1:9762149-9917597 GCA_024721245.1 Mitragyna speciosa
AAAATAATGGTCGAAAAGCAGGCTGATTTTGTCAACAGTTAATCTTAAACAAGCTAAAATTGGCACAAATTGAAGCCTTAAAAGTCAAGATTTTTATATTAATAAAACATCACCAAATACCAAAAAAAAAAAAAAAACCATAAATGATACAACAAAGGATTCGTGTATGTTGGATTTGCGCGCGTGTTGTGTGTTTTGAAGTAATGTGCTGCATTTGTTGGTTGAAGTAACAGTCCCGAAAGGAAGAGGAAGAATATGCCTTGCTTTTAATCGTTTGTGGTTTTGAGATTTTTCAGAGATATTTCTTTTATTTTTTAGATTAATAAATTTAACAAAATTGCCCATACATTATTTAGAGCTAGAAGTGATGAAAGGTATACTTTTTTAAAAGATTCAAATATTTTAGTAATTTTACATATATAAATTAAAAAATAATATAGATAAACATAAGTTCGAAAAGCTTGACGAGCACTCAAGTAGAATACTTACATGCTCAAATTCGACTCGATTGTTAAATATGCTCATTTGAACTCAACTTGAAATCAATCAACTCCAAACTGTAGTCGAGTTTTTGACCTACCTCTACTCTATGCTCTGCGCTCTCCACTCTCCACTGATCCAAGAGTCACCACTAACGTCCAACCAAACCAACATAGCCCACTTGCAACACTCTCACTTTCGAAGCCTAAATTTCATAAATGTTGGCCGCTCTCTCGTTTTTCCATCTTCATCCTTTAGCTTTCCAAGTCCGACAACCGACAACCGATAACCAAATAGATGTAGTCCGATACTATTGCCTGTCCATCATTCATTTCCGCCACTTTTCACCCCTCAATCAGAACCTCAACATTCTTCAGCCCCCCAACCCCTTGTCAAGTTTCACCCATCACATTGGGTCAACCTAGGTCTCATGCCACTTCTTTTCCAGCCAAGAAAATTGTGAATACTTCCATTCCCAAATCCCAATAGAAAAATGACTTTCTCCCTCCTACCATCAAATAGGCATTTGCTACAACCATATTGATTTTGATTTCTAAGCACTGGTCAATTGCATAAATCCTTCAATAAATTTCAGGCTAAATACTTGGCAATCGGAATTAAAGATGATAAATTGCTTATCCATTTTTTATTTTTTTAGCCTTGGTCAATTCTCTGCTATTAAATGGTTGCGAGGATTTTGTTAATAGTGAGAAATCATTGGCTAAAGTCGGGAGGAGCAACCATCCTTGAGAATTTTGATCACTCACAATACTTTTAGCATCTTGTGCCTTTATTCAATGCTTGTTTCTTTGTTTTTGGCAGAGGTTAGATAGTAAAAGGGGATTGAGAAATGAAACTAAGCGGAAAAATATTTTTTGATTTGAAAAAAGAAAAAGAAAAAAGTATTTTAGGGTATTCATCAAACTATTTGTCCATGTTAGCAACTTTAGGAAGTTTTATTAGAAAATCAGTAAAATAAAAGATGTAAGTATAATATTCCAAACCTTAGGGGGTATAAGTAAAATTGTTAAAAATTTCGAGAAAGGTTTATGAAATTATCCCTTAAAACACTGGGGAGGGACAATTATTTGAGTCGTGAATTCAAAATAAAAAAAGTTAAAATCGAACAAAATGGGGAAACTTTCAGCAAACAACAAAACAAAAACAAAACTGAGTATGGCTCTTCGAAATTCGAACTTTCCGAGCCAATAAGAAACCGAAAAGTTGCTCTGTGACTTTGAGGTGCATTCGCGATTGGATGGGATCTCTGGTCTAACGTAAGCACCATACATCATTAAAGTACACATCTTCTTTCTTTGTTTGTTTATTTTTTAATCTTTTGTGGGGCTACCATATTACCATAAAATACGGAAAATACTTTTTTTTTTTTTGACAAATACTTTTGTTTTCTTAATAGCCTAAAAAGCATGGGATCCACATGTATCAAATAATGTAAAGTGTGATTCACCATTGTTACGTGATAATAAATTATTAATTTTAGTGCATCACATGGTAATGCATGTGGTGCATTTAATATTTTTTTATAAAACACTATTATTTTGAGCTTTTTTTGGAAAAAAAAAATCCTTGGAGAATTTGTTACATACATGCACTTCACTTTAGCGCAGTACAACTTTGCCTTAAAATTTGATGTGTTGTATAACCGAAAAATATAAAACGAATCAAATGTATTATCACATGATATATTAGAATTAATATTTTATTATCATGTAATGATAGTGTGTCGCAACGTGTAATATTTAAAAATAAGTAATTAATTTTAGTGCATGTGGTGCAAAAAGTATAACTAATGTCTTTTCGTTGTATACTAAAATTTGTGAAACTTATTTGTTCCTTAGATGTGAGTTTTTAATGAAGTTGATGTGCTCTTTACAGTGGTCCATCCGGGCATATGTACACGGTGTAGATAAAATATTATTGTATTGAAATTCTCGATTAGGATAAAATCGTAACGGTTGGAATAAGGTAATCTTGATTTAGATTATCTTTAACTAGTTTTTTTTTTTATTTTGAAAAAAAAATTTGTTCCAGGTAGTACGAACATCCTTAAATTTATTCTGATATTAATGTTCAAAATATTTTTGTTTACCCTATAATGACCCATAATGGTCCCACAAGAATTTTCCAACTTGGGGGAGTGAGGCAGTGCTTTCCTTGCATTAGCGTGGAAAAGCGATGTTCTGTTGGTTCTGTTTTGGTTTTTGGAGAAAGATTGACGCGGGATTGACTCCATCATCCTTTATCACAGTCTCTCACACACAACACACACTGAACACTCTACTGAGTCTATAAACATTACTTCATGATCACTTACTTCCGCCGGAGTGTGATTACACTTGTAGTTGAAGAATCTTTGGTTTCTTTGTGAGTTTCTCTTAATCTTTTCCCTCTTATATGCGGATAGGAGGATGCCCTCTTGGTTTTGCTTTGATCCAAGGCTTTCTTTTTCTTGAAAATCTCAACTTTCTGAATAGATGTGTTTGGAAACGTTTTCTTTATGATGGTTTATCATATTGACTTAGTTGGAAATGTAAATTTCTTGGATTCTTGTTGTTTATTTAGAAATCTTTTGGGGGTAACTATGTTTCTGTTGGATCATCTGGTACTGGTTGGTTTAATGGAATGCAGTCCTGTTTTTTAGTTATTCTTTACAAATATTTATGTCCATCTTAATTTCTTGTGAGAATTTTGCGTGCTGCTTTCAATCATTAACTAATCATCACAATAATATGTTTCGAATTATATGTTGTTTCTTCTTGTTCTGAACGCTTCTGATGTTTCCCACTCTTTATGCTCTTTCCTTCTTTGTTTTGCAGATTAGTAGCCAATGATTGAAGTTATTACTCACCTTCATTCAACCTTCATTCATATAATGTTTGATATTTTCCTACTATCGAAAACGCTGTGATGACGCAGAGTTAAATGACGAGGCCTAAGTTTTCTCTGTAAATTGGTAAGATTCTTTGATAATTTACCATTTTTTGAGAAAATTTATAATTTTTTCACTGCGGCATCAAAATCTTCAGCAAAGCTTCTTTTAATATTTGCTAGGACGTTATTTACTCTAATTTGGAAAAATGGAAATATGAATACAAGTTATCTATAACGTAGTCCCCTTTTTACTGTCTTATAGTGTTTATGATCTTAATCACACTTGAAGTTTTATTGATCCTGCTGTGCTAACTTTTTATCTCCTTGCTGTCTGTGAAATTGATTGGGAGATTTTCGCATTCAAATTGGTGGAAGGATACAACAAAAGATGCTTGTTTAAATGGGGCCAATTTTATTTCTGTGCACATTTGTCTCGAGTCCTGTGAGTATTGAAATCTGAAAGGAAGTATCAGCATGACAAACATCCATTTAGTGGAAAGTTTTATTTCTATGTCCGTCGTGGGGAATTGGGGATGGGGAGTAATCTACATAATATTTGGTCTTGAATCACTTGTAGATAAGCTCATCATTTGGTTACATCTGAGGAGGATCTAAAACCTGAAGTTCTAATGCATGCTTGATTGCGTTTCAAAGTCTTTCAATACGCATTCGAAGATTATCGATTTTCCGTAACATTTCCTACTTGTTCCCTTCAGCATATGTTTTTGCTGATCATGTTCAGCTTGACCGCGAAGTAGCACTAAGAAGTAGTTATAGGTGAATTTATGTGCTGTCATAAAGATCATGGAATCAGGATCATATTACCATTCAACACCACTGGACAAGTGCATAATAGTACAAGTGATTGAGATCTATTGTTTATTTTGGTTGCTTTGTACTAAATGCTTTTCTTACAGATGTGAATGTCTAAGTTCTAACTTCGCCTATTTGATAAATCTCCTCGAATTTCATTTATTTAATTTTTTTAGTCCAGAGTAAATGGGGATTTTTTTTATTTTTTTATTTTATGTATCTGATGATTCGTTCTGTCTCTTGTTGACTCGCGTTCTTATTGCATAAGAAACACATAAATTGCTACCCTCCTCTGCATCGCTACAAGAGTGCTTGAATGCTCTCTTTGTCCTTTATTGTTGGACGTTGTTACAGTTTTTCTTTCTTAGAATCCTTGGCTTCAAGGAAGGAGGAAGCATTTGGTTGGAAACTGTAAAATTTTATCTATATTTTGCATATCCGGTCAGTTGTATTGACTATTTGGGGGATTGGAATTTGCCAGGAGAAACAATGTGTAGGTCGGGATGAAAAGAAAAAAAAAAAGTAGGATCACACTGTTGCATTTTGGCTGCTTAATAACTTTGCTGATTGACAAATGTGCACCTAGTGTTACAAAATGCATGATGTGTGGGAGTATATGTCGTAATAATGCTCTCAATTTTTAATGGACGAAGACACACTTTTGCTGGTTTTTTCCTCAATGCATTTGCATATGTATATTCAAACTGCTAATGAGTAGCCAATCTATACTTGTCTCATCCTTTTAACTTCAGATATTCTTTGAAATTTGTTAAACTTTAGTACAGGAGTTTATAGCCATTGCATTCTGTTGCAGGTTCTTTTCGGTAAACTGTAGGTGAAACTCAGCTGTATGGGAAAGACAATTGAGGTGTCTGGATTCCCTTATCTTGTGTCCGCAGAAGTAGCCACAAAATATTTAGAACAAATAACAGGCCAAAGAACTGTGTATGCACTAGAGGTTAAGCAGTCCAAAGCAGGGCGAAGGGCATATGCCAAAGTCCAATTCACAAATGATAGATGTGCTGAACATATTGTCACGTTGGCAAATCAACGCCGTCTTTATTATGGTTCTTCATATTTGAGGGCTTGGGAAAAGGACCGTGATATGGTGCCAAGGCCCAGAACATATGTGCAGAACATGGAACAAATAATTTTGTATTTTGGATGTCAAGTTTCAAAGAAAAAGTTCTCAGTGCTATGGAAAAATAGAAATGTTTCTGTCAAATTTGGAAGTGGAATGAGGAAAATGTACTTTATTTTGTGCGTTGGCAGCATGTACTACAAACTTGAGCTCTCTTATGAAAACATATGGCAGCTCATACTGCATCAACCACGTGGTGAAGCTGCAAAATTTCTCCTCATACAGGTTTGGTTCTTATGGTTTGCATTACCAACACTTCTTTAAATTGGTGCACATATAATTTACTTCATTCGTATGCGAATGGGATATTAGCTTCAAGATTTCTCTTGATTATCCCTTAATTGTAACATATGAGATTTCATGCTTGTACAAAAATATCATAATTATTGCTTGTTTATTGTATCTTTTTAGGTAGCTTTCATCTTTTCTGCCCCTACCCCCTCCCCCTCCCCCTCCCCCTCCCCGTCCCCTTCCCTTTCGACGCAAGTAATTTTCCAAATATTGAGCATTTGCAAGGACAATCTCAAACAAGCCATACTTTAGCTATGCAAAGAGCTTAATTACTTATAAGCATGCCATTTCCTTCTCCCTTTCTCTTTTACAGGAATATCGCATTTCCAGTACTTTTTTTTCTTGCCTTGATCCAAGAACAATATACTAAAACAATTATTGGGGTTAAACAATTGAAATTCTTGTTGCATTTCTTTCTGGGTTTTAGGGTACGAATGAATTGTCCCTGTTTCTGCTACCTTTCCTGTTTGATCTTTTGCGAATACAGTTAATTTCTGACATAATTTTTTTTTAATCTGGATGACTTAGTTATATGGTGCTCCTCGGATTTTCAAAAAACTGGAGGAATCTATCTTTAGCTTCTTTAAGGAAACTCCAGATGATCAGTGGGTTAGGACAACAGATTTCACACCATCCTATATTGGGCAATCTTCTGGTATATGTTTGCAACTTCCTCATGGTGTTCAAGTTCCGAATTTCAGTGACTACTTTGCTTGGTACAAAGAAGATGAAAGCCAATTCATTCTGGAAAGTGGTTACGACTATTCTTACAATTTGGTTTTAGTTCCCATCTTGCGTCCTCCGCAAGGAGTACAGTTGCCTTACGGAATCTTGTTCAAAGTCTGTTGTTTGGTACAGAATGGATGTATTCCAGGTCCATCACTAGATGCTAATTTCTTTAGGTTGGTTGATCCACAAAGAATAGAGGTCAGATACATAGAGCATGCCTTAGAGAATTTGTACCTTTTGAAAGAGTGCTGCTATGAGCCTGTGCAGTGGCTCAAACAGCAGTACGACAAGTATGCCACGCTTCAGCGACTTCCTAAATCACCTACTCTTACTTTAGATGATGGGTTGGTATATGTCCGGAGGGTGCAAATTACACCATGCAAGGTGTATTTCTGTGGTCCAGAGGTCAATGTATCCAATCGTGTATTGCGCAACTATGTGGAGGACATTGACAATTTTCTTCGTGTTTCCTTTATTGATGAAGAGTGGAACAGAATGTTTTCAACAGACTTGTCACCTCGTAATGTTGGAAATGAGAGTGGAAGAACTGAAATTTATGATAGAATACTGTCAACATTGAAAAAAGGCATAGTTATTGGGGAAAAGAAGTTTGAGTTTCTTGCATTTTCGTCAAGTCAATTGAGAGAAAATTCAGTGTGGATGTTTGCTTCAAGACCTGGGCTTAATGCTGCTGATATAAGAACATGGATGGGTGACTTCAGCGGGATAAGAAATGTGGCGAAATATGCTGCCCGGCTTGGTCAGTCTTTCAGTTCCTCCACAGAAACACTGAATGTTGCTAGACATGAGATTGAAATGATTCCCGACATACCAGTAAGAGGTGCACCAAATGTTGTGTTTTCTGACGGTATTGGGAAACTATCTGCTGAATTTGCACGACGAGTTGCCATGAAGTGTGGCCTTAAAGGTTCTACTCCATCAGCATTTCAAATACGGTATGGTGGTTTTAAAGGTGTTGTGGCTGTTGATCCCACTTCATCAAAGAAGCTGTCACTGAGACCAAGCATGAAGAAGTATGATTCAGATAACACCAAATTAGATGTTTTAGCTTGGACTAAATATCAACCTTGTTTTCTGAATCGACAATTAATTTCTCTTTTGTCTACTCTCGGAGTCAAGGATTATGTCTTTGAGAAGAAACAAAGAGAAGCAGTGGCCCAATTGGACACAATCTTAACTGATCCTTTGAGGGCACATGAGGCTTTGGAATTAATGTCTCCAGGAGAGAACACAAATATTCTGAAGGAAATGCTGAAGTGCGGGTATATGCCTGATTCTGAACCTTTTTTGTCAATGATGCTGCAAATTTTCCGGGCATCTAAACTGCTGGACTTGAGAACTAAAACAAGAATTTTTGTACCAAAAGGAAGATCAATGATGGGATGTCTGGATGAAAGTGGAACCTTGGAATACGGCCAGGTATTTGTTCAGTTCTCGAGTGCTGGACGTAAGCAGTTTTATGAAGGTTCCAATTTGTATTATGATAGTGGATCTGAGCACAATTTCATTCTTGAGGGAAGAGTTGTTGTTGCAAAAAACCCATGCTTGCACCCTGGTGATATTCGTGTTTTAAAGGCTGTTAATTTGCCCACATTACATCACATGGTGGACTGTGTTGTTTTCCCCCAGAAAGGAAGGAGGTAAATACCATTTTGAAATCTTTTATGTTATTTATCTGTAAATGATAAACATAAATGATAAAGATAAATGATAAAGATAAATGATAAAGAAAGATATGTTGCAAGATAAATGTGAAATACTTCTCCATGTTTTAGTGTTGTTAGAAGATTGTAGAGTATACTCCCAAGGAATTGATATTAATTTCCAACATACATATAGGGAGGGAAATTTTTGTGCAGATTTTTTGACTAATTTAGGTATTAAGTCTAATACCCCTCCTATCTTTTGTAGTTAACCACCTATGGGACTAGGTCGTTTCATGAATGCAGACCTATCACGGGTTAATTGGGAGAGGGGCAGTTAGTCTGCTTGTAAATATACTTCCTTTATTACCCCAAAAAAAAAAAGATAAAGATAATGACACAAATTTTTAAGATGTTGTAACTAAATGCTTGAAGATAAAAATGTTCAAACATAGTTGGCTCAAGTTCTGCAAACATGTATGCAAATTTGGAAGAAAAGATTGCAAATTTTTTAAACTCAATTTCAGGATATTTCTGCTTCTTTTCAACAATTCAATCAAAGGCTTTTGGATTTTGCCATTTTCACAAGTTTTAGCTGATTTGTCCCTTCCCAAAAAAAAAAAAAAAAGAATAAATCTTATTCTGCCTTCTTTATGTTACAGTTGCATGCTATGAAAGACGAATTTTTCCTGGCCATTTAAAACATTCAGCTGCAGGCTATTCTCATGGTTGTGATTGTGTTCTAGATATTTAGAATTTTGGTCAGGCAGTTGATGCAACATGTGGGAGATATGCAGACTATTGGGAGCTAGAATGATTGATTTAAGAGTTCTTTACTTAAATATATTTCAGTAGGCATGCAAATTTATAATTTTAATTTAGGAAGTATATTCACATAATTTTAAAGTTTTTTACTAAGTTTATTTAGTGTTTTTTGCATTTAGTATTTCTTGTGCCTTGTCTTAGAGTTTCGTTAGTAATCCTTTATCAGATATTATCCATTTTGGAAGCTAGAGTCTTATATTTTAAGCTCACTCTGGGATCTTGGTTGGACCAGGAAAATGTTTTAAAGCCGATTAATAATAAACCTTTTCTTAATGCTTTAGATCTTGGTTAATCAAAATTAAAACTAACTTGGATCTTAGGCTGCATGTATAGACTTTAGCATTGATGGTCTAGAATTATGGACGCTGCTGTGACATGTGCATGATTGCACGCAGTTTCTTACTTTTTTTTTTCTTTTGTTTTTTATATAGTTCTTTCTGGTTCAGTGTTTATGACTAAAAGGGTCTTCCTTCAGAAATTAGGATCAATTTTACAGTTTGCACATGAAAAAGAAAGAGACAAATTTGTCCAAATTGATGAAGTTTTCTACATAAATTATACTATTACCAAAAGAAGTTAGCAGTACCACATGCTATTTTTTAAGGAAGTCTATAATCTCTATCATATTGCATGTACTTGGCTTAACTGTTTCTTGATGGTTCTAGGAAAAATTTAATGAAAGAAAATATGTATGCACTTGAAAAGAGGCAGGTGAGAATGAACTCAGTTGATTCTGGTTTAATGAAGTGTTTTTGGAACAATGACCTCTCTTTTCATGCGGTTCTGTTCTCTAGGGGACAAATTAGAGAAGATGACTGGTTTTTATGGAATTGTGAGCGTAGATGATTATAGGAATGGTAGTAGGTGGTTTTTATGGAATTGTGAGCGTAGATGATTATAGGAATGGTAGTAGGCATTTGGAAATATGAAAACTGCAGGAAATCTTGACACATCTTAAGACATATGTTGTAGAATGAAGTCTACTTAATACACCATTCCTGCAATTAGCTGGAATAGAGTTTTTAGTCAAAACACAAGTAATTGTATGTGCGACACCAATACAACGACTAAAGCTTAATTTAGACCAAAAGGACTTTTTCTTCTTGTGGGACCAAATTTCCTACGCTTTCCTTCATCTAACTAATTTTCATTTCTGCAATAAATCATTGTTATGTGGTTAGTGAGATGGTTCTGGAAAGATTCTTTTGTATTCTGGCATTGCCATTGAGATAAATTAAATATCTCACAGGCCTCATCCAAATGAATGTTCGGGAAGTGATTTGGATGGAGACATCTACTTTGTCTGTTGGGACCCTGACTTGATTCCACCTCGGCAAGCCTTACCTATGGATTATACCCCAGCTCCAACTGCGCAGTTGGATCATGCAGTAAGAATTGAGGTAATAATTCTTTAACACATAAATGTTCCTGCAGCATTTGAACTCTTGTCCATTTACTTTTTGGGGGAGGGGAGGTGGTGATATGGACTATGGAAAAGCAGGAAACCTACAGCCTAATAGGTGTGAAGGCAACTTGCCTTCTGCTTCTCTTATCTTCTTTGTCTCCCTCATGGTGAATAGCCACAGCAGTTAATGTCTTCTTGTCACTCCAGCAGATACTTAATGATTTCTGTTTTGCTTGTGTTAAGATGGGTTTGACATCCTAGTCTTACCCATAATTTCCTTTTTCATATTCAAATGGTTGCACATTGTGTCAGTTTTGTACCCACTCAATGGCTTCTTGTGTATTTGTGTCAATTTAGACTTGATTATTGTGTATGTTAATGTGTCATGGACCACTAAGTTTGGCTTAGCAGTCATTTACTATTTTTGGCCTTTGGAAACACTAGGGGGAAAAAAGTAGCACTTATATGTAGGGGTGCCACAAGGGTCGGATATCCGACCCACAATGGTATTTTTTAACCCGACTAGCTAAATGCGGATTAGGAAAAATATGATTCGTATTCGTATCCACATGTAGAGATATTCACATCTTTGGATATCCACGTTATCCGGATCGGATATCCGCATTAACTAATGCATCTTTTAAGTTTTGATTGGTGGTTGAGATTTATCACTCATAAAGTCAAGCAATATAATTCATTCTTCTTCAAGTTATACCCTTTCATAATATTACTGTCATAAAACCAATCAAAAAGACATTTCATAGACTATTTTAACAAAATTAAACTGATTACAAAATATTTGAACACTATAATACTCAAACTTCGACTTATCAAGATTAAAAAATTCTCAAATCCAACTCAAGAAAGCTCCAAAATGAGTTCCAATTTATATCACAAATTGCCAAGATTGAATAAAGACTTAAATCCCAGAACCAAAAGACAGAAATTCATGAATCAAAATCAAATCTTTTGTTAAAAAAAGGTTAACTTGGAAAATAATTTTTTTTTTAAATTTCAAGTAACATTTTGCATACTGAAATGCATAAAGATTTTTTAAATTGAACATGGGATATGCAAATATGAATAAATCAAAGCATTCCTTGACTAACATAATTATATTAGAGCTTAGTAAATTATTTAATTACCCTTGTATACGGGTTAGGTCGGATATCTGCGGATTTTTAAAATCCTGATCTGTATCCAGCTCGCTTAATAGATAAACCTGCACATGATCCGTATCTGAAAAAACCCAGTGGATTGAATATTTGCGTTTTCTGAATTGGGTCAGAATTAGGTCGATCGGGTTTCCGATCCCGAATCAACTTACACAACCCTACTTACATACGTGCATGCTGCCATGGAACTGTTGCTATTTCTTCTCAACTTGGACATTGAAAAGATGGATGAACAAAAGTGATATTTTACACTGAGAACAGTTGGAGCCTGTAAATTGCCACCAACTTCATATTTCTCCTTGCAAGATTTTGAGCAAGGAGAAAAGTATCTATTCCGCATTGACGCTTGTTTATCCCTCTATCTACTTCTCTACAATGAGATTGAATTTTGCTTTTCATAGTTTTTTCCTCTGTTTCTCAAAATCTGAAGAAAATTTTAACATGGATTTTTGTTCTTCTCCGCTTTTCTCCTGTCCATGCATTTTGTGTTGTAAAGCAACAAACAATCGTTTGCTAAAATTTTTGCTTCCAAACTCTCCTACAATGCTAAATTGTACTCTTATTTTAAAACAACTTACCACACCTTACAACTCGAAATAAGAGAATAAAATCCGTTTGCTTGCAAAAATTTCCATTTCTTTAAGCTTTCATAGGAGTTAATACTTATTTTATTTTATTTTCCAAGAGGCGTACTCTGACACCTAAATTTGATGGCATTCTGTACACAAAAAAAAAAAAAATGTGGATTTGTGGTTACTTTGTCAACTTAATGCATTTGTTATCCATATTGAATAAAGATGGTTAATTATGTTGCTAATGATGAAAATTTATGCAACTTCTCTTCTCTTTTGCTTCTTAAATTCGATTGTCAAAAGGATACTAATTCTTAATTTGTCTCAAAACGCTAAAGATGATTTCGGTTGGCTGTATTCTTTTTGCTGAAGTAAGTCATTGCATTACGTTTATGTTTCTTCTTATTAGTAATTTTGAAGGTGACTTAGATCAACTTAATCTACAGAAATAATGGTCTTTTAATTTTATTGTACTACATCACAAGGACAAGGTAATAATTTTTGTGTAAATGCTGACACTAAATCTGCAATAGTGTATCTCTCAGCTAATGATTCGTTCAGCTCTGATTGGACGTGTAGTTAGCTCTCCAGTGTTAGCCAAAAAGTTTTTTTGACTTTTAAGGTTTTTATGGTGGAGCATAATAATAGCAAATCTAAAGGTTCATTACATTCTCATGTACATTTGGTGTCATTACAGTGGAAAGTTTTGGTGCAAACTTTCAACTAAATATGTAATGCTTATATTTCTGTACCGCAGGAAGTTCAGGAATATTTCACCAATTATATAGTGAACGATAGTTTAGGAATAATTGCAAATGCCCACACTGTCTTTGCTGACCTGGAGCCATTGAAGGCAATGAGTGAACCATGTCTAGAGCTTGCGCGGCTGTTCTCGATTGCAGTTGACTTCCCCAAGACTGGTGTTCCTGCTGAGATACCATCTCATCTGCGTGTCAAAGAATATCCGGATTTCATGGAAAAACCTGACAAGACCACGTATGAATCAAAACACGTGATAGGAAAGCTTTTTAGGGAGGTTAAAGATATAGCACCACTCACAAGCTCAATTAGATCATTTACAAGAGAAGTAGCAAGAAGATCATATGATCCTGACTTGGAAGTAGATGGATATGAGGATTATGTTGATGAAGCTTTTGATTACAAAAGCCAGTATGATTATAAGTTGGGTAATTTGATGGATTATTATGGCATAAAAACTGAAGCAGAAATATTGAGTGGTGGTATTTTGAAGATGTCAAAATCTTTTGACCGGAGAAAAGATGCAGAAGCTGTTGGTATGGCCGTGAGGTCATTGAGGAAGGAGGCTAGGAGCTGGTTCAACAAGAAAGGAAGTGAATCAGATGACGTGTATGCAAAAGCATCAGCATGGTATCATGTTAGTTATCATCCTAGATACTGGGGTTGCTACAATGAGGGATTGAATCGGGATCACTACATTAGTTTCCCATGGTGTGTCCATGATAAGCTGATCCTAATCAAGAAATCAAGCAGCAGACGGGCTCAGCAAATGTCTTCACTGGAGCTGCAGTTTAATCATGGATTGAGATTGATTTGAATGGTTGTTTTGACATCAAGAATATTTGAATCACAAACACATCTGGAGATGACCTCTACTCAGCAACACTCCTTCAGTCAATGCTTAGGGTCGACCTTTATCTGTATCTACCACGTAGTGTTCAGTATTTGCAGCTGGATCTAGATATCAAGTGTGTGTGCTTGTGTGTGTTAATTGTTAGTTGACTGAAAGTAGTATGTATAAATTTCTTGCTTTTCAAAAACTTAATCTGGAAAGTGAGTTCAAGTAGAAAGTCCCTTTCTGAAGTTCTGTCCGTATTGCTGCTGCTTCTCTCTCTCTCTCTCTCTCTGAGGTACCAGCCTTTTTTTTTTTTTTTTGGTGTTTTTGGAGAAGGACTGCAGTGGCCAACTCTTTAACTGGTGGGAGGGAAGGGAATACTAGGGAGGGAGACCGGAACTCTCTTCCATAATCTGGACAGAGTCCGGGGCCACGGACCAACCCGTGGTTATTATGTCAACAGGTAAATACGGTCACAGATATATTTTGAATTAAAATTGGGGAATAAATTAAGTCACTCCTCGCGGGATGCTAACTGTAGTGGGAAGGAAATTTTGAAGTTGCTGCCAAGGATCACTCCATTCTCAAATTCACACCAGAAGCAAAAATCTATGAGTGCTACTCTTAAGGAAAAGTTGTGTGTATTTAGGCTTCAGTCCCGCGTCATAGAAGAGGGGAGTAGGTTCCTTCAAGTTTTGGTCCAAGTGGACACACACCAAAAAAAAAAAAAAAAAAAAAACACTCAATATTGCTAAAAAGAGTGTTCATAAATTTACAAGATAATTTTACAAACCTTTTTTAACAATTTCACCTAACATTCTTCTAAATTTTGAAAATTACATATACATCCCCTATCTTAAGGTATTTGATAACAAAAAAACCCAACAGGTAAGCAAAAAATATCTAATAAATATCCTAAAGCAAGCCTATAAAACATTTTAAAAGCAAAAATTATTTAAAAATTAAACCGCCACTGGTCAAATTCGCCATTTATCTCTCTTCTGCTATCTATTTACACACACACAGAGACACACACACAGAGCCACCACCCCCCCAACCCCAACCCAACAACCCCACCAAGAAAACCCAAGTCCCCCAACACAGAAAAAACCCTCCTTTCTCCTTCTTCCGTGTTACCACCTCTCACCTTGCCCTCCATGCCGCTATTCATCCGAGCTCCTCCTCCCCTTCAGCTGCCCATATAGCACCAAATCGCCTCCTGCATCTTTAAGTTCACATAGTAATAGACTTCTCTCTCCACAAGTTTATCCTAATTTTGCAGAACTTTAACCCCCTACAAACTCTCACCAGCAAGAGACAACAGTCATCAACAAATTTCTCCACAAAAGAATTGCACCACAGCAGAATTGTAATAGACTTTTATATTCAAATATACACCCCACAGCAGAATTGTAATAGACTTTTATATTCAAATACACACACACATTGAAATACATTATATTGAGGGGAAATTGAAGAAAATTCTCAGCAGTAACCTAACATGAATATAAACTTCTTTAGAAGAATAAAAATTAGTAGCCATAGTATCACTTAATTGGACCAATCTTGGACTTTGTCAAGATGCTAATGGAGTGAGAAGGGAGGAAGTTCAAGAGGGATAGGGTATTTGATTCGGGTGCTGCCACCATGAAAAGATTTAAAGTGGCTTGATTTGTATTGAGTTTTGTGTCTTTTGGTATTGATGTATGCGGGCCGGAGCTGATGGGACAGCGGTGGTGTTAGTATTAGGCGGTGGTGGCGGAGTGGGATAGGGGAGGGGTGGCGGTAATGTTTTTCGTGTTGAGGATGTGCTCAATTGATATAAATAGCTGGAATTCGTGTCGTTGTAATTTAAATTTTTTAGTAAAGGTATTCAAGTCATTTTAACTGGAATTTAACTTTTTAAATTACGTTGCAAGTGCAGAGAGAGCATCAATATTTTAATGGAATTGCTGTAAGTGTGGATGTATTTTTTTTTGTCAAGTATTTAATATTTTAGCTTAGTCTTAACCTATTCTAAGGGAATGATTCAACTAGACCTAAGGGAATCAATAGGAGACTGAACTACTATTGGACCAAAGAATTATTATGGTGTGACCTCATGAATTTTTGAAACAATACATATGCTGCAAGTAGGGTTCCCTACCTTGCAACTGGGGAGCTATTTAGCTGCTCCCCTGACCACCGAGCCGATGTATACCTGCCAGATTCTGAACCATTTATTTGAATGATTACTTTCTGGCATAAAAAAAATTGTTGGACTTGCGGAGTAAAACAAGGACATTTGTGCATTAACGATGGAAGTAGATGGATTCAAGGCTTATGTTGATGAAGCTTTTGATTATAAAAGACGAGTATGATTATAAGTTGGGTAATTCGATGAATTACTACGGCGGAAGAAATGAAGCAGAAATATTGACTGGTTGTATCATGAAGATGTGAAAGCTTTTGACCCAAGAAAAGATGCAAAAGCTTTTAGTAAGGCCATGAGGTCCTTGAGGAAGGAAGCTACAACGTGGTCCAATTGGAGATGTGATGAATCAGTAGATATATATGCCAAAGCGTCAGTCTACTATCATGTCACTTATCATCCCAGACACTTGGGTTGCTACAATGAAGGAATCGGTCAGGATCACCATACAAGTATTCCATGTAGTGTTTATGATGAGCTCATCCCAATCAAAAGGGGAAAATTAAGCACTAGAAGGGATCAGTTAATGCCTTCACTGGAGCAGGAGTTAAGTCATGGGTTGATATTGATGTGAATGAATATTTTGGCATCAAGAATGTTCAAATTACGTAGATCATTAGACTATGCTTGGGTACTACTATTCTGTTTCATGTCAAATTCTTGTAGTTTATCTCTTCTGTGGAGTAAACTATCTACTAATTAAGAATGTACATGCATGTAAATATTAGTTGATTAGGAATGGGTTATGCGATTAGAGTTTTATAACTCCTTTACAAAGGTTGGGAATTCGATTTCTACTATATCCCTTCCTTCGAGACCTTCTATTATAGTATGGATTTTCAAAATTACCTTGCAGTTGGGCTTTCAAAAAAATATTAGTGGACTTGAATTACCATGCAGTGCAATGTAACAAGTATGGATTCGGGCCTTGCAAGTTGAGACTTTGCCATTCCAAACAAGTTAAAATGTGCGTAACAAGTTAGTTAAAATGTATAATTCTGTTGAATTATGGTGTAACTCTGCTAAAGCGTGGTATAATTACTTCTCACACCAAAACAATGTCGTTTTTTCATTTCAAAATTAGCCGTACTAATTCAATCTCGTCCCTCCATTTTTATCTCCTTAAATCAAATGCATCAATTTATCCCAACTAGAACTTTTGATGCCCCGTTTCCAACAAGTGTATAGGGTCATGAACTGGTGAATTTCTCATGCTTTGTTTCATCCTCAGTCTCCCAAAGAAGTGAGTTTTATACTGAATGTCTTTGTTCAAAGTTCTCTCTGGCCTTTGCAACTAGTGAGTGCTACATTTTCCATAGCTGTGTTTTAGCAATGTTATTGCTATTACTGCTGCTTTTTTCTTTTTATTATGTCAGTGGTTTGAGGGTGCTTCTTTTAGAGTAATCTCTAATTCGGCATTGGATAATCAATTTGTTTGTCATCTACGATTTGATTATTTACTTGGGCACCATAATAATAATAATCTATATCCTTTTTTGTTAAGTATTCTTATGTTGACTGAGATATTTGTGTTCTTTGTAACGCTTACTTAAAATTATAACAATTCTTTATTGCAAAAATATTAAATAGAAATATCTATATTGCCCTATCCTTCCTAAATTTACTCTATTGTCGTGTTTTGAACCTTGAACTCCTCAAATATCTTCTTTTCTTTCTTTTTTTTTTTTTACAACACCATTCAATTTTTGGTAATATAAGTACTTTGCCCGATACACAATTAATGCATACTCTAAGAATGAAAATACGTTCCTAAATGGTATATTTGCAAATAAATTAAGTTCTAAATAATTTTATGTTCCTTGGCCAACAAGCATAAAGCTATACAGTTAGGCACTTAAGACCAATACATTTTGTTGGAAATTAAAAATGAAAATGAAAGTACATCCCATAATGGGGATTCCAACTCTCATAAGGTGAAAAGAAATCCCTCTTAAAATGAGATATGCCCCAATATGATAAGTCGTCAACCTCTTTGGCACTATGATATGGTTAGGATAAAGTAGCACATTTTTTCTGCAGGTTTTTCATAATTTTGTGTCAAATAAATGTAGGCCTGCTGCTGTTATGTCTAAAAAACATGAAATTATACAATAAACACTTAAAATGATTTATCGCAAATGATACTATACATTACAGTAGCAAGTGTATAAAACTAATCAGGGGAAAAATTGCAGTTTTAGGTTTTAATGTTTGAAAAGGTGACCTAAGTAGTCCTCAAAATTTCAGCGAAAATAACTCTAGTCCCTAGTATTTCCAATTTTAGTCAAGAAGGCCAGCAGTGGTAACAATGGCTAACAGTCAAAATCAAATTAACTTTAATCAAAAGTTTAACTTTGCATTTTTGGTCCCTAAGATTTCAGAATTTTGATCGACACGATCCCATAATGGAATGTATCCTACGAGAAAGGAACCAATTGAAAACATGGCAGGGGCCAGAACATCGTATAACTGATCTATCTAAGGCAGAAAACTTGAGCAATGTCAAAATTTCGTTCACGATGGTAATTGAAACTATACAGCCCATCTACAGTTGGACTCCTGCCGATAGTGAATCCCAATGCCTGCCACAATCAATAATTAGTGTACAACAAATTGCACCAGTAGCAACTTTGTTTACCACATGAGAAATTCAAGATTCAGTAGCATAAGATACCTCCTAAAGTTGCTTGCATATCTGTAAAATCTGTCAACGTGGGACGGGAAATAAAGCCAGATCATGAGGATTAAGCGAGAATTTTCAAGCTGAAAGTGGGACAATATGTGCAAACTCTTCGAGCTCCTGGTACAAACAATGGTGCCTCTTAAATCCTGAGCTCTCACACATTTCAACAATACTAGCGTATGCAGTCTAGCAGGAAAAGAATTCCGCAAAATTGATGCTTTCCAAATTAAAAAGCTCATAATCTTCTTTTTCTAGCAAGTGCCTAAGAAATTTATAAATATACGAAAACCAAATTTAATTCTTTCCTCATAATTGTCACGCCACATGTTTTGAGACGTGGCATCCACTGTGTCTTAGGCTAAGCTAAGACACAAGGTGTCACATATCAAAGCAATTATCAATATCCTAAGTCAAATAGATATCATTAATCACAAATACAATGTCATCCAATACCAAAATCTTCAATCCTTTATACACAATTCAAGGCACCTACTACAAGCACTTGAATCTCAACACAACATAAAATAACACAAATCATAATCTGGATAAAATGAGTACAAATCACAACTAGCATACTATTATCCAATCACATCAATCAACTCCAAGTGACTGTCCACTCCTCCTCTACACAATCATCAGCCACTGCATATCAAAAATAAAAGAGTGAGTGACAAAATCATCCAGTAAGTACTACAGGTATCCTTTATGGGCTTGAGGGCACTACATATATACATTCAATTCAAATAACTTCATTTGACACAAGAATTATAAGCAAGTGGCATTTCACATTTCAAAGCATATTATTAAGCATAGAACATAGACAGTATGAGCTCAAGCAATAAACATATATTTGACCCTAAATATCCAGTTGTAAACTACAATCCGATTAACACAACGCAAATCCAACTCTCAACTGGTTGATCCGATCCCAAAATTACATATTATCCGGTTAGTACGACCCAAATTGCCATCATAACACCACTATGATACTAGTCCCGTCAACAATTATTCATTGAAGAGCTCGATAGCTTATCATTCCAAAATCACACGATACCACATAGACATTTTCGTAAGTAATCACACCAAGCCATTTTGCATATAAGCTATTTTTTCAAATCAAATGGTTTACAAATATCATTTTCAAAACATAGAGGATACAAGCGCCACTTACCTTGATCCGAGCTAACTCAAATAGTCTACAAAGGGTTGGTCACTTTCTTCACTTAAAACACACAATTTAAACACTGTATTATATACTAATTCTATCAAGAATCATAATTGAAGCTAAACTCTAGACTTAGGATGCAAAAGGAACAAAATAGGGGAAGATGAGTGATCTGCGGGTGCACAATTGTGATTCTCGGGAGGCTAACCCAAGGATTGCCATAGAGGCTGAGCCGTGGGCGAACAGTTGTTAGCCGTGCCTGCGGATGGCTCTACTCAACCCTAGCTCACAGCTAGAGACCAACAGTGAGGAAGAGGTTCCAGTTGAGGCCGCGACTACCCCTTTTGGATCCGCATCTGGCAACCTACTACTTCCTTTTTCAATTTCTCACACCTAATACATCAAACATTTGGTGGGTAATCAACCCCAAACTCAAGCACTTCGAAAATGACTTGAAAAACCACCAATATCACTCAAGTACACATCACCCAACAACTAAACTTCAATTACCTATCATTATTATGGCATAAACAACCCAAAATCTTCCTTAACCATGCAATAACTACTCCTAATCACTATCATTAAATAAAACCCACATAATTAGAGTAAGATAAGAGAAATTAACTTGGGTAGCGAGTTTGGTTGAGGCCTCTAGGTCTCCCCTCCTTGTTTGCCCTTGATTATCCAAGCCTTCTTCTTCTATTACTAGAGAGAGGAAGAGATGTTAGGAGAGCATTTGGGTAGAGAGAGAAAGTATTAGGAAGCTAAATGAAAAGATAGGAAACCCTAATCTTTCTAACCTAATACAGTAGCTCCAATTACCATTAAGCCCTCCCTTAGGAATATTACTTATTCAATTAGTGTGGGCCAAAATTACTAAAATGCCTATAAAAGGCTCTAGTATTACAATAATCCTGTGTAGTTCCTAATGTATGAGAGATGGGTGGAATATTCGGAGATAATCTTGATTTTCATAGCTGGAGACAGAAAGTAGAATTCAGCAGAGAGTACACAATACTTTTGTATCTAAGAAATACACAATCAAAGTACTCCAACGCTAAATTACTTCAGATGCCAGAATAATAAAAATTGATGTTAAAATTCAAACGACAAGCGATGAAAAATTCATCATACCTTCCTATTCGGTGGAAAAAGTACACTTCTGCATGCTGATGCAAAATTCTCCTACCAAATCATGAACACGACATGATCTGATCGTACCATTGGATCTTCTTTTGGAAACAGTTACCAAATTTCTGGATGTCAGATTCAACAATCTTTCCTCTGCAACCTCCTCCAAGGTTTTTGAGTTAGTTTCTTGTATCAGTCCTTTCTCGATCCACAGTTCAAATAATTTTCGAGCATGAATTTCTTCGTCCTCTTGAAATTCTCCAAAACAAAGAAAGCAGGGCTGCAAGTGGTCTGGTAAGCTTTTGTAAACAAATGTTAGGAAACCAGGTAGAAAATATTCTGGAGTTTCTCCAATCTCTAGCCTTAAACTTTCTGCCACTTGTTTCCAGCAAGAAAGTTTCCTTTCTGTGTTTGAAAGGAGACCAGCTACTAATTGAACTGCAAGAGGTAGTCCCTTGCATATATTTATAATTTTCCATTCTACATTCATAAATGACGAATCGAGAGTTTCTCCACCAAATATCTTCTCTTTCAATAACTGCCAACATTCTTCAGGTGTAAGCGGACGAAGATAATGGCATGACAGCGTAATATCAGCTCTGGAATCCAGAAATCTAAGTCGGCTGGTCAACAGAATTCTACTTCCAGAATTATTGTCTGGAAACTTTCTCCTTAAATCGTCGAAGGCTTTAGGGTCCCATATATCATCTAAAACAATGAGATATCTTTTTTCCATCAAATGTTTGATGTAACTCTCCCGCTAACTCATCATCAGACATTTCGTACATACAGTTAGTTACAGCAGTGATATCACGCAAAATTTCGAGTAACAAATCTCGTATTCGATAACTTTGAGACACACAACACCACGCACGAATTGGAAAGTGCGTAACAACAAACGAGTCGTTATATACTCTTTGGGCCAGAGTTGTCTTACCTAGTCCAGAAATGCCTACAATTGAGACGATACCCATCTGTTTTGTTCCGGTTGTTAATTGTTCAATTAAAGGCTTGACCTCATCATCAAATCCAACTACAACATCTTCAATTCTCAGGGTACGAGCTGGGGCAACACTATGAGCTCCTATATCATATCTTTTCTCATCATAGATTTCCATGACCTTTGCTTTAATGAGTTTGATGTCTTCCAAGACAAAAGGAACATACAGCATAAAGTACCACACAGATTCATCTCTGTCCATAATCAAATCAATGATATACTGTGTCTTCCATGAAACATCTGCAATACATGCCATAATATCTTTCAATTCTTGATGCTCAGTATAGATATACAGCTCCTTATTATCCATGAGGAAGGATTCCAGGAACTTGAACTCCCCAAGTAACACTTCACTTTGACGTTTCACCAAGGCAAGTGCTTTAGCTTCTGGATTTAACATGGTAATCGTATCCTGAATATATTTCATCTCTTTAATTTGAGATGGATGATACCAATTTGAATATGGAACCAGGAGATAAGTATCTTTGATCTCTGCTTTCAAAAGCTCAATCTTCTCTACCAACTCGGAAAGCAAATGTTTCATTTCAGACTCAAAGGCCATGTTCTCCATCCAGGAAAATATTAGAGATGCTGCCTCATTGGCTGTAGCTTCACTTTTTGCCAAAATCAATACCCTTTCTGCCTTGGGAGGATTCATGAGAAACGCTCTGAGGAATCTGACCCCATCTTGGAGGGTTTCAACTTCATCTTTCATATGGACAATCAAATCAAACTCAGGAAATTTAAGTAGCTCCCCCAATATGACCTCTGCCTTGATCAACTTAATTTTTTCAAGCAACCTGAAAATTGAAAGATTCAGTTCACTGGTCATGTCTTCTGTCATTTCACTGCCATCACACAAAAAAATGAGTGATGATGACTCATTAATCACATATTCAAGATGTGCTGAAAACAATTTACCGTCCTGTATGTTACTCTCGATATCTGTCGTGTCCATTAGAAATGTTCTCAAGAACAGCAACCCCTCCTGAAGGTTTCCAATTTGGTCCTTCATTGGGGACGCCATATTAGCTGCATGATTTTGCAGATCCATCAAATACAACTCTGCCTTAATGAGCTTAATTTTTTGGAGTAGCATATCAAGTTCAAGCTTCATTTTCATTGCCATATCATCGGTCAATTTGTTGTAGCGGATTGAGTAAATAAAAGATGTTACCTCGCTGGCCACTGTTTGAACATGTTTGGAGAGTAGTTTTCCATCCTCTTCTTTCTCCTCGGGTAGATCAATTAAAAAACTTCTCAGGAATTTTAGCCCTTCATGAAGGGCTGTAAAATTATCCTTCAGAGGGGCGATCAAAGTGTCTTCTTCAGAGTCTATGATCCGTCGCAGAAATATCTCTGCCTTGATCAGCTTCGTCTTTTGAAGCAGCCTCGAAATAACAAGATTCATTTCATTGACTTGCTCTTCTTTTACTTTGTTGACCTGAAACAATGCTGCCTCTTTAGCCGCTGCCTTGATATCTGCTGAGATCCTTTCCAAATCTCCCGTGCACTTTCCTGGAAGATCCATTAGAAATGCTATGAGGTACACTAGGTCCTCGCGAATGGAATTGATTCGATCTTTAAGGGATTCCACCGTGTTTTCTAGAAGAAAACTGATGAAACTTGCAATTTCATCTGTCTCGTTGGTCTCCAATCCCGCTGAGATTGAAGCTTTCAGAAGTCCAGTGAACGTCTCCATGAGATCTGAAGTAGAAGGCTTAATCATCTGTAACAAATCAGAGAGCTTATCAACCATTCCAGAGGCCATGACTTCATCCAATGTACTGTCCCAGCACAAATAGGAGAAACATGCTGCACTAGTAGCAGAAATATGAACATGGCTAAGAAAAGCTCCCATTTCCTGGTAAATAATTGACTGCTTTACAGTAATTCCAATCAAATTCCTCAGAAAACTGAGCTTTTGTTTCAGGATTTCAACTGTTTTCTTCATCATGGAAGCTAAATTTTCTGAGCCAAGAAGTTCCTCCAGGTTCTTCATGATGGAGTCGATGAAATCCATGGAAGATGCAGGAATCAGCCGAGAATTGGTTTCCCACCGGGGCTGCTCCCACATGATGGCATAAGCTTTTCTGATTTCTGGTTCACAAATTTTTACATTTTCCAGCATGTAAGAAACCACAGAATCAACTTTCTCAAAATCCAGAGGCAAAAGACAAAGAAAGGAAAGCTCATCTGTTGCCGTCTTGAATGCAGCTTCAATTTCAACACCGCTTATGACCGAGCTTGATGCAAAAGGAATAGCCTCGGATATTCCACTGTAGATTAGATAAGTCCTCAGAAATCTTGATTTTTGTTTAAGGGTCAAGACTTGATCCTTCAAGGGAGAACTCAAGCTGCAATTCTTCTCTAGCCAATCCAAAAGTTTCAAGGCAGAATCAAGGTATGTGTTTACCATCTTTGTGTTTATCTGTGTCTCTCACACACAATTCTATCAATATGATGCTGCTCTATGGAAGTTAGTACTGGTTATTTACCTGTCATATTGCAGAGAAGACTTTTAGACCTTCCCCCCCCCCCCCCCACCCCCCCGGTCTAAACTATTGAATTTTAAACAATTGACCAGATCAAATTGGAATCTTTTGTCTGCCCCGAATACGACCTTTTCTTTTTGTCCTTTCAAAATAACAAAATTCTGATTTTTTTGTCCCTACTGGAACACATTCATCGGGATTGGGAAGCATCAAAATTACCTCATTTCAATCATTAAAATATCAAAATTATACAATAAGAATCTATACAACTGTAAGTTCGCAATTAACATTTGCATTTTCTTCATTACTTAACTGTTCCCAATCAGTATAGTTCCATTATTAGTTTACATCCCCAAAATCAAACCATATGATGAAGATCAAGATCAAATTCAATTTACATATATTCTCAACTAACATTAGACTTCTCAATTGTTTTATTTTGTTGTCATTTCGCACACTATTGTAACCACTTGTGATTGTTTGCATTTGGATTTTAATCTCAAACAAAAATTTTCCTCTCCTAACTACTTCCGAAGATAATCATAACTCAGAAACAATATAAACCTTAAACTTTACAATTACACCAAAATGTTGTTCATGTAGACCTTAAAAGCAACATTTGGTATTAATATAAAATGAATCTTTTCACTCTGTTTGGGTATTTTTTTTTCACTATAATATTTTTTGAAATGCGATATATATTGAAAAAACAATGTAGTTGAAACTATAGAAAAAGGTGGTTGGAAAACATGATTAATAAATATTAAAAATCCTTTTTTGGGCGTAAAAATTTCCAAAAATCTTACTATCCAAACAGAAGATATATAAAAGTTGAATCATACGTATTACAGACTCTACATTTGAATTTTTTGAAATTTGATAATATATTTAAATAATGAATAAGCATTGAAAGTTAAAAATAGAATTCATTTTTAACATTTGGTAAACACCAACCAATTGAAATCATATTTATTAGTATCATTTATACGTTGTCTCAATTGTATTTCAGTTGTCACTATTATTACAAATAACTCAATATCCCTCAAAATTTTTCTTAACTTTTTATAATGGATAGCTTGTCCAACAGACATAATCTTCATTCTGATAACTTGTAAAATTTTTATTGCAATTTGAGTTATTGTACTTGCAATTATTAACCTCAAAATTTTTAAGCCTAATGCAAGCCTAGTGTGAATTCCCAAACGGCAAATTATATACAATGGCAATATGTAATTACACAAACACATACACATGGTACCTCTATCGAATAGCTTGGCTTGAATCACACATTTTTTATTTATTTTTATTTGCACATACATTTAAAGTTATGATGTCGAGAATGGAACATATTATTTTTCTAATTATTTTGTACTTATTATTTTATTTTGCCATTGTATTTTTTTTCTCTTTACAACATATAAAAACATTATATAATACTATATTTAGGATTATAAATGAATCGAATTGTTTGCGAACACGGCTTGATTCGACTCATAAAAGCTCGAATTCGGCTCATTCGTATAGCTAAACGAGTTAAATTCGAACACAAAAATTTGAGTATGAGATATTTGGTTTGGCTAGACTCGAATAACACTTTTACACTTATTTGAATCGAGTCGTTTGCGAACAAAACTCGAATCGATTCATGAAAACTTGAGTTTGGCTCGTTCGTATAATTAAACAAGTTGAACTTGAATACAAATTTTGACTCATTAATAAATTAGCTTGGTTCGACTCAATTCGTTTATTAAAAAAATACAAACTCAAATAAAAAATATCAGTTCAGCTTGACTTGTTTATAGCTCTAACTATGCTTGAACTTTTTAGGTCGGTGGGATTTGGTTATTAAATGATAAAATGGGTGTTCGGTAAGCATGCACAGTCACTCAATAATTAGCAATTTTTTAACCTTCGCCGCACCAAAGATATCTGCATTTGTGTGTCCCCACTACTTTTGCATCCCGCATTTCAAGCCTTTTCTACCAGCGGCTAAGCCAACTTCTTTCGTTTTTAATTCACGTTTCAAGAAACCATTAGTTCATTTTTTCTATTGATACAGACACAATCAACAGTTTGCACTAAAAGAATTTCTGACGACTGGCAATGAGATTTTGGTAACTTCGCAATAAAATTAATGCAACACGACAAGCTCCTACAATTATAAAAATACAATAGTAGCAGAAATTAATGCTATGTTCAGAATTAAAAGGGAGGCTAGTGAAATTTATCAATAAATAAAACAAAAAAGAGCAGGCATCGGGAAATTATAAAATTTACAGGTTCAACCTCCAATGCCGAATCAAATATGGCATCTTTCTACATCGAATATGGAATCCACGCCGGAAGCAGGTGGAAAGGGCCTATACAGTGCTGGTTATTTTGCAATAATTGGGAAGGACTTCAAGATTTGGGACCTTGGTACATCTAATTTGCTAGGAAAATTTGAACAATTTAAGTCACAAATCAGAGAAGTTTCTGTTGCTTTATCTATTTTCGGCACCAGTTCAAGTCTTCCACAACTGATGAGATCCTGAATTCATTGGTATTATCGTCATGAATTTAAACGATCATGTCAGCTTGAAAGCTACTCTGATTGTCCCTGTTAAGAAGCAAATCAAAGCTGAAATACCCATGCCGAAGTACCAAGGACTAAATTGCAATTTGTGAAAAATATATTTTGAGTCTTTGTGGAGTTTTAGAGAAATTGAAAGGCATGGTGAGTAAATAATTAAACTTATAGGAATAATATTATATTTAAAGAATAATTGGATGACAACTTATAGGATTATAGTGTGATATCCTGTCCACATCGGAAATATTAAGTAACATGGACCAATGTATAAGATGAGTCTAAGCACTCAAGTCCAACGTGGAATATCCATTTTGAACTAGTGAGGATGAAGCCCATATGGTTGAATTTGATTGTTGAGACCTTGGTCGCGTGTTGGGCCTACTGGTCTGGGCAATGACAAAATGGTATTAGAGCGAATCTTATAAAATCTCTGTACGGGGTGAGACTGAACCTATATTATTGGGCTCATACAATTCAAAGAGAGGAAAGTATTGGGCTCATACAATTCAAAGAGAGGAAAAGAGATAAAGCATCACACAGGGGGTATAGGAGGAGGCCAAGGAGACAAAGGGAATCTCTATAGGCTGTGAAAAAGCTATTTTAGGAATTTTTCTTGAATAGACCGAGTTTACGGGTATGGTGGAGAAATGAACCATGGTGGACGCCACTGAGCTTCAGTGGCTCACATTATTTGTGAATTTGATTCATGTAAGAATGCACCATTTTTTTAGAATCTTCTTATGACTTTGATCTGCAGAAGAATCGTACAATATTAGAGTATAGTTCCTTAATTAAAAAAATATTATTGTGAAATTTTAATAAATAAAATTATGTTTATAGAGTGGATGGAGATTTGTATGGAAAAATAGTTGTTTATAGATTTTATTTTGATGATGTATTGAATTGGTGTGAGTTGACAGTTTGGTGGTTAAAAAAAAAAAAAGAGAAAAAAAGAAAATTGAAATCTCTGCAACTTCGGCTGCGTCAGGATGGATTTTTTTGAGGTGTTTTTTAAGAAAACATTACTATAATTGTTTTAAAGATTCTTCTTGATAAATATGTATGTAGATAAAAGATAGTTGAAAAACGTGTATGAAATTTTTAAAAAACATGTTTCTATAAACAAAGCCATTAGGAAACATAGAAAAAAAAAAGTTGAATCAAAAGCCTGGAAAATTCTTAAATGGACACTGTTTATGGCCCTACTTATAAATCTTGTGATTTAAAATAGAGTCACATAAACATCTTTACATCATTTTATTATATTAGCATATATCACTTTACTTATTTGACACTTTTTTAAATTACAAAACTCACAGGTATGGCGTAGACCTGATCCACTTAGGAATCTCACTAAATCCCAATTGCTAGGGATGAAAAGAAAAAAGAAGAAGAAAAAAAAAATAAAAAAGGTCAAAGCAAAACAATTACAGTGGCTAACCGTGGGCCATGGTATGAATTTTGTTGCCGTCAGTGATGGTTGAAATTTGTCAACCAATGCAATAGACAGAAACCGATAAATACACATTAATCAAGGAAAACCGACTGCAATGTAATCCAGGAAACTCGAGTTATAAGAATTCAAAGTCATTAAAATATTCCTCAAATGGTCGTACTTTATCATACATACTGATTCTTCATGGACTGGTTGCGGAATAAGGCATCAGGATTCAATAGTTTTGGTCGTTTTGGAATCTGATTGAGGGATATTATGGGATCATTGGTTGCCCACATGAAGAGAAAAAAAAAAAAAAGGTAATAAAAGAAGTAGTTTTGTAGGTATTTTAAGTTGAATTCTCCAAGTTGGTTGTTTAATTTAATTTTATACTTACTAGATAAATTCCTAATTCAATCATTTCTATTGTATAGTCAAATAAGAATAACTAAGTTTAATAACAATTTGGGTATTTTAGGATTTTCATATTTCATGAAATTAAGTATAGGTTGTTTGTTTCATTTTTCAATTGGGGAGTATAGATGATAATTATTTTAGGCTTGTAAGTATTAAAATGATTCGTAATATAGGTCTATGAGTTTATAGTATTTTGTTATATATTGATATATGCATTAAAATGAGTTATGTGTCATTTCGATTGCCATTAGTTGGTGAATATGTTTGGCACTGAGATCATTTATCTTGAAGAGATTGAATTAGATTTTGAGGTATGTGATTTTTATCCTTTTTCAAGGTAAATGGTTCTTACTTTTTCTCATGTTTCGAAAAATCTATTGTTTGTATAATAGCTAGTGTACAAAACTAAAGAAAAAATTACAGCCTTGGTCTCTTATGTTTGTAAAGGCGACCAAACTAGTCCGCAAAGTTTCAGTGAAAAAAAACTTTGGTCCCTAATTGTTCCAATTTTAGTAAAAAAGGATGACTATAATAAATTCAATAATGACTAAGAGTCAAACTCAACGTTAATCAAAAGTTCTAAATTTGCATTTTTGGTCCCTAATATTTAGAATTTGAATCAATATGATCCCACAATGGAATGTATCCTACGCAAGAAAGATACCAATTCAAAGCACAGCAGAGCACAGAACATCGGAAACGGATTATGCAAAAACTTGAGCAATGTTAGAAACGCGTTTACGATGGTAAATGAAACTGCACGACCAATCTGCAGTTAGCCTCCAGCTGATAGTGAATCCCCTTACCTCCGGCTGATAGTGAATCCCCTCACCTGCCACAATAAGAACAGTGTTCACCACATTGAAAAATTGAAGATTTTGTGACCTCTTAAAGTTGCTTGCATATCTCTAAAATCTTTGTCAACTTGAGACAGGAAAGAAAGCCAGAATATGTGGATTAAGCGAGAATTTTCAAGCTGAAAGTGGGACAATATGTACAAACTCTTCAAGTCCTCGTTTAAATAATTGTGCCTCTTAAATCCTGAGCTCTCACGCATTTTAAGTGTACTAGTGTACATGGTCTAGTGGGAAAAGAATTCCCCAGAATTGATGCTTTCCCCAAAATTGATGCTTTCCGAATTAAGGAGTTCGTAGTCTTCTTTTTCTGTCAAGTATCTAAGAAATATATAAATATAAAAAACCCATATTTAATTCTTTCCTCATAATCCTGTGTAATTCCTAATGTATGAGAAATGAATGGAATATCCTGAGAGAATCTTGATTTTCATAGCTGGAGGTAGAAAATAGATTTCAGCTGAGAGAAGACGATGTTTTTGTACTCAAGAAATGCACAACCAAAATACTCCAATACTAAATTACTTCAGTTGCCAGAATAATTAGAATTGACTCTAAAATTCAAACAATTTGTTGTAAAAATTCATCATACCTTCTTATTAGGTGAAAAAAGTACACTTATTCTGCTGCATCCAGATCCAAAATTCTCCTTCCACATCATGAAGACGACATGCTCTGATACTACCATCGTACCTTCTTCTGGAAACACTCACCAAATTTCTGGATGTCAGATTCAACAATCTTTCCTCTGCGACATCCTCCAAGGTTTTTGAGTCAGTTTCTTGTATCAGTCCTTTCTCGATCCATATGTCAAATAATTTTCGAGCATGAATTTCTCTGTCATCCGGAAATTTTCCAAAACAAAGCAAGCAGGGCTTCAAGTGGTCTGGTAACCTTTTATAAACAAATGACAGGACACCATGTAGAAAACCTAGTGGACATTCTTCAGTCTCTAGCCTCAAACTTTTTGCCACTTCCATCCAGCAAGAAAGTTCCCTTTCTATGCGTGAAAGGAAACCAGCTATCAAAAGAACTGCAAGAGGTAGTCTCGAGCGTTGTTTCATAATTTCCTTTCCTACACATTTGAATGATGAATCTAGAGTTTCCCCATCAGATAAGTTCTTCCGGAATAATTGCCAACATTCATCCCGAGAAAGCCGAAGCATAAAATAGGGTAATATGGTAGAATCAGCTTGGTCAGCAAAATCATCCATTCGGCTCGTCAACAGAATTCTGCTTCCAGAATCATTGTCTGGAAAATTTCTTCTCAAATAGTCCAAGACTTCAGGGTCCCATACATCATCTAAAACAATGAGATATCTTTTCTGCATCAAATGTTTGCGTAACTCTCCCACTAACTCCCCATCAGACATTTCGTAGTACATACTGTTGGTTACAGCAGTGATATCATGCAAAATTCCGAGTAACAACTCTCGCATCTGATATTTTTGAGACACACAACACCATGCACGAATCGGGAAGTGCTTAACAACAGACGAGTGTTGTACACAGTTTTGGCTAGAGTTGTCTTACCTATCCCGGACATGCCTACAATTGAGACCGTGTCCATCTTTTTTGATTTTCCTAGTAATACTTCAGTTAAATACCTGATCTGATCGAAACTTTCAACGAGGGGATGAACTGAGGGAACACTATGAGCTTCTAGGTTGTACAATTTCTCATTCTAGATTTCCATGAACTTTGCTTTAATGAGTTTGATGTCTTCCATGGCAAAAGAAATATACAGCAATAAGTACCACTCAGTCTCATCTCTGTCCTTAATCAAATCAATGACACATTCTGTCTTCCACGAAACGTCTATAACACAGGCCTCAAAATCTTTCAATTGTTGATGCCCATTATGGAAATAGCACACTGGATTCTGCTCGAGGATGTATATTAGTGACTCGAACTCCCCAAAAAACATTTCAGTTTGATATTTCACCAAAGCAAGTGATCCAGCTTCTAGATTTAACCTTTTAATTGCAATTAGCAAGAAGTTCAGAGTACTATGTTTTGGGAGCTGATGCATATCTGAGTATGGAACTTGGAAATAAGTATCTTTGATCTCTGCCTTTAAAAGCTGAATCTTCGCTACCAACTCAGAAAGCGAATGATTCATTTCTGACACAAAAGCCATGTTCTCCTTTCTTGCATGGTAATGAAGGGAAAAAATTAGAGATGCTGCCTCATTGGCTGTAGCTTCACTTTTTGCAAAAATCAATTCCCCTTCTGCCTTGGGAGGTATCACGAGGAACGCTCTGAGGAATCTGACCCCTCCCTGGAGGGTTTCAACTTCATCTTTCATGTGGACCTTGAAACCAAACTCGAGAAATTTAATTAGCTCCAACAATATAACCTCTGCCTTGATCAACTTAATTTTTCCAAGCAACCTGAAAATTGAAAGATTCAATTCATCGGCCATCTCCTGTTATTTCACAGCAGCCACACATAAAACTGAGCGAAAAAGACTCATTAATCACAGATTTAAGATGTGTTGAAAACAATTTGCTATCCTGTATGTTACTATCTATATCTGTCGTGTCCATGAGAAAAGTTCTCCAGAAAAGCAATCCCTCCTGAAGGTTTCCAATTTGGTCCTTCATAGGGGACACCAAATGTAATACCCAGTATAAGTGAGGACTTTCTGGGGATAGAATTTTCATAAATAAGGGTAGTATGGTCATTTGACCATAACTGAAACCAAAAAAAAAAAAAAACAGAAACTAGACAAAGAAAAGAAAGCTGCAGTCGTGCAACAAAACAAAGAAAGAAAACAGCAAGAAGAAAAAGGGAGAAGAAAGAAAAAGAGAGAAGAAGACAGAGAGGGAAGAAGAAGAACGGAAAAGGGAGCTGCCGGCAGTCAACTCCGGCCAACCCCAACGCCGGCAGAGAGTCCGGCCAGCAAGGGAACAGTGAGAGAGAGGGAGAGGAAAGGGAAGTAAAGAAAGAAAAAAAACAGGGGAAAATTTTGTAGAGATTAAATTAGGTAAGTAGAGGTTAGATTTTTGTTTTCTTTATGTTATCTATAGTGGATGAATGTTAGTCTAATGGAAATTTCAACATGCATGAGGGAAATTGAGTGATTGGAATTTTACAGTTATGTTAATTTTCGGAAATTGAGAAAAAATAATTTTTTTATATTATTTAGAATTAATAATCCTTATTATGATATGGATTAACCAAATTAGAAGAGGAAAGTTGATTTGGAAAAATTAAAGTTAGAGATTTGATCACATCTTAGGCCTTGCAAGATGGATAAATGAGTGAGTTAAGTCTTGGAGCCTAAATTAAAGTTAGATTATTATTTTTTGATGTATTTTTAGTTGTTAATTTTTTATCGTAATGTTATATGATAGGTTGAAGAGAGCATTTGGCGGAGGAAGTTGCCTAAGGGAGTGATTGAATCTGAGATTTTGGTGCATAGTCTATTTTAAAGGTAAGTATAATGTATATTATAGATAAATAGTATTATATGTTGCATGAAAAGTGTATGGATATGTTAAAATATGTTAATGCATAAAATGAGATTTATTTGCATATATGTTGGTAAATGAATGCTTGATAATGGAATGCATCAAAAGTGATTTTTGTACGTGAAAGATTGATAGAGATGACAAGATAATTAAAAGTGAATGATTCATGTCAAGTTACAACATAATATAATTGGTATACGTCGAAATATATTTTTATACAGTTATGTTTTAAACCTTAAGAACATGAGCAAAGTGTTTAAAAGTGAGTATTTCTTTTATGTAAAGTTATGAGGTGTGCACAATTGTCACATTATAGAAATTATTTTACAAAGTCATGTATTTGGCATAAAGAATTTGAGAAAAGTGCATGAATGTTTGTGAAATGATCTTATACATGAGTACTTGACAGTGTTTTAAAAATAAAAGAACTAAGTTGTATAGATGATTTGAAAGTAACTCTATGCAGAACTAACTAAAACTAACAGACTTATTGTTAGTTTGGGTGCACCTAGTATATGCCGGCTAGGGAACGTCCGCAGTGATTCCCTCCCTTCGTGAGATAGTATACCCTTCGGGAGACAGGCCTTCGGGGAACAAAGACAGATTACCCTCCGGAGACAGATATACTTCGGGGGATAGCCCTGCGGGAATAGATTACCTTTCACAAGATAGTTACCCTTCGGGGGATAGTATGTTCTGTATAGTTATGATTTCGAGAAATAATTAAAATTATTTATAAACCAAGAATGTGATTTTATTGATTATTTTACGTCATATGTGATGACTACACAAATTTTATACAAAAAATGGTGATTTTCAGTAATTGTTTAAAATGGTAAGAAATGGTATTTAGTTGTATCAATTATAAGTATTAATGATGATTGTTTATTACTTATATAACTGCATGTAAAATGGTTTATAATATGTATTATGCTTATTGAGTGTGCAAAACTCACCCCTCAATATTTTTCAGTGTTTTGTAGATAGTGCAGGAGTTAAATCAAGAGGAGAATTACATAATCACTTGAATTTGGAGGTACTTCCCGATTATTTTTGTTGTTTCGGGCATAGGATAGTATAATTATTATTTTGCATTTGTAGTCATGTGATACAGTACTTGATACTATAAATAATATTTTTGAACTAACTGCTCTGTTGATTGTAAATTTGAATCTTGGAATGTCTAGATATAAATATATGAAGTTCTTATAGACCTATTTTGAAAGGGTAAAAATGTGTGATGAATTGTTGGATAAATTGGATGATACAAATATATTGGTATTGTGTATTGTGAATGTATTAGAAATGCTTGAAATGGCTGAAATTTTGTGCAGGTATTTTGAAATTTTTGGGAAAGCTCCAAATACAGAAGATATGTTGCCGAAATTTTGGTAGGATTCAGAGGAAGTTTAAGGGTTACGTAGTTTGGGGCGATTTATCCCACCTCGAGCTACGTGCCGTTCATGGCCTTTAGGTTCGGGCCATGACATCAATTGGTAGTATGATTTTGCCAATGCATCAATTATGGCCTCTTTGTTTTTTTTTTTTTTAATCCCCAAATAACAAAATTTTGTTTTATTTATTGGATTGGGCAGCATCAAAATTTCGGTTTCATTGAGAGCTTGTTTGTAATACCAAGGACCCTTGAGGGGCAGTTTGGTAAATTGACCTATTAAGTTGAAGATGTAAATAGCAAGATGATGAGGGGGCTAATTGCAATTGGTGAAAATTTATTTTAGAGTAAAAGGCTTTGGGCTTCATTCTTTCTCATTAGCTTCTCACTCTTTCTCTCTACCTTTCCAAATCTTTTCTTCTAGCCTCTTTCTTTTTCTCTCTAAATAAGGGGGAGATTTGCCCATTCTAGGGCAATCAAGAGGAGGAAATCTAGAGGACTCCATTTGCCCTACTACTGCCCAAGGTAATTTCTCCTATTTACTCTAATCTCTTTTGAGGTTTATGCTAATGTTATTGATTATGCATGATTAAGGAAAAAATTGGGTTGTTATGCTATTATGGTGATGGGTTGTGCTGATAGGTAATGAATATGCTTAAGTTTGAGTGTGGGTTTCTTATTTTGTATGAGAATTCATGAATAATTAGGTTTGGTTGTTGGATTGTGTTTAATGATGTGTTTTGAGTACCATTAGGAGTTTTTCAAACCATTTTCGAAGTGTTTGATGTTAAGACGGATTTTCGAAGTGTTTGATGTTAAGACAGATTACCTTTGAGGTGTTTGATGGAATGGGTGAAGGAATTTGCCAAAAGAAGGGAGGTTTCTTGTCCAAGCTGCGAGCTTGTAGGGACCATGGCTGGCACCGTAGCTAAGGCTTTGGTGTGTGCCACGACATTAGCTGCGAGTCACACTAGTTCTGCCCGTTTTGTTCCGTTTTGATTATTAAGTTCAGACTTAAGCTTCGAGTGTGATTTCTTAATAGAATTAGAGTATAATAAGTGTTTAATTGTGTATTTTAGGCGAAGAAGGCGATCTTTTTTATTTCAGATCAATTGAATTAGCTTGGACGAGGTAAGTGGTACTTGTGTCCCTTGGATTTTGAAAAATGATAATCGCTAAAATCCAATTGTTTTGAAATCATATTTGTTCTATCAAACGGCTTGAGCGTGGTTATGCTCTGGTTTTACTATGATTTGAATATATGTGGTACAAATAAATTGTTTGAACAATGAATTGACTGATTTCTTATGTATGATAGCCTTGTTCGGACTAGTTACTTGTATGGTGTTGTGATGTTATATGAATGACTGTGTAGACCGGGTGAAATTTAGTATGATTGGACTGGCCTAGTGAAAGTAGGTATGACCGTGCTAACCGGATTAAAGTTAGCCTAATGATCGGACTGATTAGGTAAAAGTCAGTATGACCGTGTTAACTGGGTTAAAGTTAACAATTGAATATTCAGGGCCAACTAGGACCCATTATTTGACTCATTGATTGGTTTTATGCTTTGGTATGTGACTTGTGTTTGAATGTGAAATCATCACATTACTTTTGTACCTATACAAATTATTAACTATGTGTTTTGAAAGTAAATATATGTATGACATTCTCAAGCCACACGGTTATACAATTATTACTTACTAAGTGATTTTGTCACTCACCCCTTTACTTTTGATATACAGTGAATAATAAATTTGTAAATGAGGGGTGGATCAACACTTGGGAGTTAGTTGATGTGAGTTAACAATAGCATGCTCGTAGTAATTTGTACTTATGTTATCGAGACTATGTTTTGGGTTATGATATGTTGTGTTGAGATTATTTGTGTATATAGGTTTGGAGATTATGGTGGTTGGATGACGTTGTACTTGTACTTAATGATATCTTATTAGTTTGTGATATTATTAACTGCTTTGATATGTAACATCTTCTGTCTTAGCTTAGCTTAAGGCACGATGAGTATCACGTTCCGGGGCACGAGACGTGACATTGTGTGTTGCAATTGACACAATTTTAGTCTGTACCGTGGTAATCCTTTTTTTTTTTTTAAATTGAAATGAAATTTCTGTTTCAACCAATATCAAAACGAAATCTGAGAACGACTAGATCCTAATAATTTTTTTAAGGGTTAATTACATTTTACTTCTCTGTAATATGGTGTTTGTTTCACTTCTGACCCCCCTAAATGTATCACCATTTTGTCTCAGTTGACTAACGGTCAAAAGAAATAGTACTATTAGTAAAAAAAAAATGATTGAAATGACCTTAAATTTAATATTGATACAACCGTTATATCATCTTGGAGCAAAAGAATTTCTTATTTATTATTGTCCATCTATTTCCCTCTATTAGATTAAAAGTGATATATTGTTAAATGCCACTTGTAAAAATAAGAAAAGAAAATAGTTTAAAATATAAAAGGAAGAAACTCAAAATGAAAAGAAAAAGTCTCCAAGCATACATAGGAAAAGTATAAAAAAGAGTATGTATGTTGATAAATGTATGTTCCAATATATATATTGTAAACTTACACTACTAGTAGTTCAAACGAATAGTCAAATATGTTCTCAATTCAACCAATTAAATCACTGGATTTTATTTTTTAAATATGTGTGTGTAAGTATGTACTATATACATACTTACATACGCACAGAGATATGTGAGTATGTATGTGTGTATGTATATGTAAGTATGTATGTATTTGGTTGTGTGTATATACACACACACACACACATATAATACACACATAGATATGCATAAAACAAACACACACACATGCACATATAGATATGTATGCATGCATGCATATGTATATAAATTAATTTATATGATTAAATTTAGCTAAATTATGAGAGGGAAAAAGACATTTTTTAATGATTTAATTAAGATATTTTTTGAATGATTTGAATAATATTTTGAATTTTTTTTAAACTTAAGCTAAGCATATGTGATTATTTTAATTTTTGTTAAATTAAAATCATGCACATCCTTACAATTTGTAACTATATAATTTTGTTACCATCTATATGTAATTATTTCAATTTTAGATATGGAACAGTGAATATGTCTTATAACATGTAATTATGATTTTGTAATTATAATTATGTACAAAGGCAATATGTAATTACCCACACACGCATATAGTACCTCCATCGAATATAGCTTGGTTTAACCTCTTACAATTCTTGAACCATACAAGTTTTTATTTATTTTTATTTAAACATAATGGGACATATTATTTTTCTATTCTGTTTGTACTTGTCTCTAATTTTATTCTATTATTTTACCATTGTCCTTTGCAACATATAAGTACGTTATAAAACACTATATCCTATGCTTTTACTTTTAGGTCGGTCGGATTTGGTTATTAAATTATAGGATGTGTTAGCAATTTTTTAACTTTCGCCGCACCAAAGATCTCTGCATTTGTGTGGTCCCCCACTATTTTTGCGTCCCGCATTTCAAGCCTTTTCCACTGGCAGGTAAGCCAATTACTTTTGTTATTTGTTCACGTTTCAAGAAACCAATTTAGGGGGTGTTTGGATTAGGGTAAGAAGGAGAATAGGTATCATAAGTAATGACAACTATTATTGATATTTGTAAAACAATTATTACTATCATTCAATGGAAATAATAGTGATTAATTAGAGTGTTAATAATTCCCCCCCAAATACTATTATATCAAACTCATTAACCCTCATGATTAAGGACAAAAACACACCTATTAAAAAATTACTTATCTTTTGAGTTACCCACCCCCAATATACTATTCTTCTCTCTCTCTCTCTCTCGTCTTTTGATTTTGAATATTTTTATTTGTAATTTATAAAATTTTTTATAAAAATTCTTTTTAATATTTTTTTATTACATTCAATTTTTTTTATAAAAATTTGAATTGAGAATCAAAAATATATAGTATTCTCTATTAATACAATAAAAATGATTTTTTCTAAGGTTATCATTTCTACCAAATTCGCATGAAAGGAAACGCTGAATGAAAAACTGCTTTTAAGACTAAGTATGGGTTATACAAGTAGTTGGTTATGCCTTTTTGTTTAACTAATGCTCTTAATACTTTTATTCGTCTTATGAATCATGTTTTTCGTGCTTTGATTGGTAAATTTATAGTATTTTACTTTGATAATATCTTTGTATATAGCAAATCGTTGGAAGAACATATAAGGCATTTGCATGATGTTTTTGTTGTTCTTAGAGAAAATCAACTTTATGCTAATCTAGCTAAGTGCACTTTTTGTATGAAGTTTGTGGTTTTCCTTGGTTTTGTAGTGAACTCAAAGGAAAGTCTTTTTAGAAATTTTCTTTAAAAAGATACAAAAAAAGAAATCTAAAAGATATGTATATCATAAATAAAAGATGAAAAAATTTTAAAATTTACTTGAAGGTCATTTCAGTGAAGCAAACTGGTATTTTTATAATGATATATATTCTATTATTAAACCAAACATGTTGGAGGAATCATCAAAGCCCATACTCATAGTAAGATTAATGATCCCATAATAATAATGATTGAAGAATTTGAATCAAACTTATCCTTAGTTCATTTTGTTTATTGATACATGCACAATCAATAGTTTGCAAAGAATTTCTGACAACTTGCACTGAGATTTAGGTAACTTCCTAATAAAATTACTTCAACTAGACAGGCTAGTACAATTATAAAAATACAATAGTAGCAGGTATCAATGCTATGTTTAGAATTAAAAAGGAAGCTTTATGTAATTTATCAATAAAAAAAAAGATAACATCGATAAATTATAAATTTACTGATGGCAATGGCACAACATATTGAAATAAAGTTTACTCAGTCTTGAATATTGAAATAAAGTCACTGTGTTTCTTCATGTTCTGTAAATCATCTCCCATTAACAAATTTTTCTCGTCACTGTGTTTCTTCATCTTCTGTAAACCATCTCCCATTAACAAATTTTTCTCAACATACAGATACTACAAAGAAATCAGCGTGTAAACAAGGCAGGAAAGAAAATGGATCGCACTTGGACGGATTCTGCCATCGAACAGCTCTCAAAGCTACTGAATCTACCACAGTTGACCGTGCATATGAAGCAGCAAATCCGGGCCCTTCAACTGGACTTAAGGTTCCTAAAAATGTTCTGCTGCTGCCTGGCAAATTGGGAGGTAGATAAAAAGTATGTGGATTCCACGCTAAAAGCAGCTGGAAGGGCCTGTACAATGCTGGCTATTTTGCAATAATTGGGAAGGACTTCAAATTTTGGGATCTTGTGACATCTAATTTGCTGGAAAAAGTTGAACAATTTAAGTCACAAATCAGAGAAGCTTCTGTTGCTTTATCTGATTTTTCGTACCCGGTCAAGTCTTCCACGACTGATGAGATCCTGGAATTCATTGGTGTTATCATCATGAATTTAAACGATCTTGTCAGCTTGAAAGCTGATCTGTTTGTCCCTGTTAAGAATCAAATTGACGCACTTGTAGCAAAGCTAAAATTTTCCGGAGATTTTGTTGGCTTCATAGCAAACAGGTGTGCCAAGCATGACAAAATGGAAGATTTCTTCGCTCACATCCAAGATTTGGCCAAAAACTCTGCATGTCTTTCATTTCTTTACTGGGTGGACAACATGGATGAACATATGGCAGCCCAAATGAATGCTATGCTACTTAAGATCATGTCTTACACTCCAACTGTCTCAGTGATGTATTTTGAACTCCTGAAAGCTTCAAAGTCACCAAAATCTGACAGTCGTTTTACGGGTAATGTTGTTGCAAGATATGTCGATTTTCTCTTAAGAAATCTAGTGTATTCCTTGAAGGATCATTATGCAGACCTCAGGGAAGGGCTATTATTCTTGATAAGTTTTCTTATGGATCCACCGAAGGAGCTTGCAAGAGAAACTGGAAGTGTTAATTGGACCAGAGTTGATACGCTCAACAATTTGGTCGAATCACTGATTTGCTGGCTCTACTCTGACCAACAAGAAGATAACACTTCCAAAAAAAGATTTTTTCTTCTTTGTGATTTGCTCGAAAAGATTGAGAAAGTCAAGGCAGAGGTCAGAGAGCTTTATCTCAACATACCAAATTCAGCAGAGTCTAATTTTCCCAAGACTAATGGAATGGGATATATTGATTTTCTTGCTGAAAATTTGAGGGATCTGATGCAGTGCAAGGTCACTTTTATCCCTTTATGCTGATGACAAAGTTATGAGAGTCCATGAGGAGTTGTTATGCTTCAGATCTTTTCTCCAGGATGTTATGGATCTGCAAAATGAGTACGCGGAGATAAAAGCTCTTTCAATGCGAATTATCAATTTGGCATACCAGGTGGAATGTGCCATTGATTCGTGTTCAATTGAGGATATCCCCATCTGGTATCACACAATATGCTTCAAAGTTATACTAGAAGATATTGGTGTGGTTAAGACTGAGACAACGAAGATGAAGGAGACATACAACATTAGGAAGCACAGTGCTAATATAAGTTCCAAGCACGTCCATCCATCACGAGCTAATACTTCAAAAATTGATGAAACTGTTGTAGGTTTCAATGATGAGGCGAACGAGATTATTGATTTGCTTACAAATGGATCGAAAAAGCTAGAAATTGTCTCGATTGTAGGTATGCCTGGAGTGGGTAAGACGACTCTAGCTAAGAAAGTCTATAATGATCCTTCAATTGCATGTAACTTTCACAAGCATGCGTGGTGTTTTGTTTCTCAAGCATATACAAGTAGAGATATATTACTTTCTATTTTAAGGAGTGTCAGTGTTGGTATCGATGATGCTCAAATCTCTAAAATGAGCAATGAAGATGTAGCTGAACAGCTAAGGAAATGCTTGAAGAGACAAAAGTACCTTGTTGTTATGGACAACATTTGGGATATTGAAGCTTGGAATATTGTAAAATATTCACTTCCAGATGATGAAAATAAAAGTAGAATCATGTTCACGACTCAAAATAAGAATCTGATATTGGATGTTGAACGAAGGAGCAGTAATTATCCTCTTTCTCCATTAACTGGGGACAAAAGTTGGTTGTTCTTACAAGAAAAGTTATTTTCAAAAAATGATTGCCCTCAGGAACTGTTAGAAATTGGGAAGCAGATTGTGAGACATTGCGAAGGACTGCCTCTGGCAATAACTGTTATTGCAGGTCTCCTAGCAAAGAAAAAGGACAATGTAAAATGGTGGAAACAGAGTAGAATCAAGTTTAAGTTCAGATTCTACTACTAGAGGATACATGGGAACTCTGGAACTAAGTTACAAGCATTTGATGGATTCTTTAAAACCTTGCTTCCTTTATTTTGGAGCATTTCAAAAGGGTGAAGTAATTAGTGCCAAGAAGTTGATCCCTATTATGGAATGCAGAAGGATTCATAAAGGGAACTGAGGTGAGGAGCTTTGAAGTTGTGGCAAAGGAGTATTTGATGGAGCTAATTGATCGAAGTCTAGTAATTGTTTCTAAAAGAAGCTCAAATGGTGGAGTAAAATCTTGTCGTGTTCATGATCTATTACATAAATTATGTTCAGAAAAAGCTAAAGAAGAAAATTTTTTACATGTTGTGGAGAGGTCTGAGGATTCTCATGATGTCTTCAATCCTATAAAACACGACCAATACCGGTTGTGCATACACACGGCAGAATGGGAAAGTTTTAGGTCAAATTCTAATTGTCCAGGTGTCAGATCTTTGCTCTTCTTTTGCGATACAATTAGAAGGAATATAAGTTTTGCTTCCTCTGGCTATTTGAGCAGCTTTAAGCATTCTTAAAGTTTTAAATTTGGAGAGAATATGTTTGAATTGTCCTTTCCCTGAAGAAATAATAACAATGGTTCATTTGATATATCTAGGAATCTGGGGTTCTATTAAGAAGTTCCGGCATCAATAGACACTCTCTTGAACCTGGAAACTTTTATTGTGAAAGGGAATGGAATCATTCATTCATTTGCCAGATACAATGTGGAAGATGAGAAGTTTAAAGCATGTAGATGTAAGTGAAATGGCTGTAATCTCTTCAGGTGATTATGAGGGTGAGGGAACCAACATAGAGACTTTTTCTTCGCTGTCTCTTTCTTATGGAGAAGATTTAAGAAGCTATTGAGGAGATTGACAAAACTTCGGAAGCTGAGATGTGCATTTGTAGAATCAATGAAGAATAGAAGGAAAGTCGTTCAATTTCCAGCACTGGCCTCCTTGGAAGATCTGGAGTCACTGAAAGTATCTATTCATGGTCCTCATGAGCAAGTGTTTTATAGTTGGATGCGGATTCAGTTTCAGGCCTTTAACTTTCCCTCAAATCTTAAGAAACTAACCTTGTATAACTTTGGACTACCATGGAAGGCCATTATCTACCATTGGGAATCTACCCCATCTTGAGGTACTGAAGTTGCGACAAAAAGCTTTTCGCGGACTAATTGTGGGATGTGGAAGATAAGCAGTTATAAACCTGAAATTATTGGAATTGTCAGATTTGGACATTGTTCTCTGGAAGGCCTCCTCTGACAGCTTCACCAGCCTTGAGCAACTTGTCATTGAAGATTGTTACGAACTTGAGGAGATCCCTTTCAGTTTTGAAGATATTTTTAGCTTGAAGGTGATTCAGTTAAGGAGGTGCGATTACGACGTAGAACATTCAGCTCAACAAATCCTCAAGGCACAGCGGGACATGGGAAATGAGGAATTTGAAGTACTTATCTTGCATTGAACTTGAGATGCAGTACGAGTATCCGTTCTTAGTTACCTGTAAGTAATTTTAATTTACATGTTCTTTTTCTTCGTAACTATGCCATCGCCACTTAGATTCATTCATACATATAAATTTCAGTTACTTGCAGTGAGGATAAATTTCAGTTACCTGCAGTGAGGAACTAAGTCATCACATGAATTTCAGAATTAGTTCTAACTTTCTAGTCTAAGATGATAAGGATATTCACTAAAACGTGGAAGTTTTACCTTCATTTGCATTGCACTAACAGAAGCAAGATTACTTAGTCTGTTCACTTATGCTTCGAAAACTGGATATTATGAGCAAGTGTGATTCAAAGAATATTGCTTTATCGAAAAAAAAAAAAGAATATTGCTTCATCCTGTTATTTCTTATACATGAACAAATTTTCTCCAGTTAAAGCTAAACTTAAATTTTAGAACCAATCATATTGCATTTATAGAAAAAAAGTAATCGACTAACAGAAAGAACTCAAAGTTCTCATTTTAGCTAACAATATCCTCTTGTTATAGAGAAATCCGTACCTTTCTTTTCACTGCTACTTGAGACGCGGAAAAATCGCAGTGCATATTAACTCTTCTTTATAAAGGTCCAGTTTGGTTATATTAACTCTTCAAAGTTCTATGGAAGTTACATAACGATACCATGCTTACATGTTGGACAACTTTGAATGGCAAAAACTCAAAGCTAATTAACAATTTCAAAACACTCGTTTTGCAATAATGGATTAAAAGGTTGATCAATGAGATTTAATTGATTAAATTCTGTTTGATTGTTAGAAAATTTTGACTCTACACCTGTTTAATTTACTCCTCTGCTTTATTTTTTTCCCTCAAAGAACTTCTTGTCCTGAACATCTTGAGGTTTGTATAGGTTCAGTAGTATTGAAATACTGATGTATAGGTCTCTCTTTTGATTGTATCCATAATGCCAAATAGAACACCATTGTCTTTTAATCTCAATATGATTTATGAAACTGATTTTCTATTCAATTAAGCTTTATTGTCTGTTTATTTATTCAATTTTTTGTTTCAGATATTTGGAATAAAATGTTAGCAGCTGGATTGCCAAGCTATGTTCAGTCATGTTATTTTCTGTTTATACGCAACGGAAGATGGTTGCCAAGATTGTTTAATGCCCCAGACAAGATGTCAATCACATCGTTCTTTTTTGTGCTGTAATATTCATGCCTACTTTTGGATTTCATAGTCAAACTGGCAAATTTTTAGTTTGTAGCTTCGTTTATGTTGATTGAGTATTTTTATCAGAATTATTTTCCAGAAACCAAAATATTTTAGATTATACATAGATTGAATGTTCGTTAATCACTAGTAGCGGTTGAAAATCGGTAAGCTGAATTCTTAATTCTCCAAAAAGTGATTTAGTCACACGTATCCTCTTGCCCTTTTTTTTGAATTTTTTTTTTAAGTTCAATGCCTCATCTATGATATTTGCTATGGCCAAAGTACTAGGATAAGAAAATAAAGTAACATATTAATTAGAAATTTTAACTTTTATATGTAACTAATAAAGACAAGATAAAAAATTTTTAATACGAATGTAATCTAGGGGAGGACTGCAAACTACCCTACCCTCGGGATATTTTAAAAATTATATTTGCTTCCTTTGAAATTGGGATCATTCTGTGCATGGTCTTTCATATTCCGAGCGAATATCCGCAAGATCTCAAGCATTAAAAAAAGCCATTGGTAACAAGAAGTTGCAAAATTCATCTGTGTTTCATTGCCACTCAGGTCATATTTGTACTTTATCTCCAATAGTATCAGGTCGTATTTGTACTTTCGCTCCAATAGTATTATCTAATGAGTTAAAGTAGGGACACGAGATGTTCTTTTTTTTTTTTTAATCAAACTTATATTATTATAACTGGGAAAAGAGGAATTAATATTGATAGAATTTCGAACCTTGACCTTCTGAGATGGATTTGAATCTCTGAACTCGGTTCTCGTGAGGAAGTGAAGAAGACTCTATGCTTATGCTCATCCATATGCTTTGAAGTTTCAGTCACCATAATGATGAGCGCCAAAAGAGACAAGCCTAATGTTTGTAGGCATTTTTGAATTTAGTGACACAAACCAACGGTTTATAGATGAACTACTGATCCCCCTCGATGCCTAACCTGACATCATTATCTTTACAGTAACATCCTCATTTACGCTCAAATTATTAATTTGCTTGGATTGCCTCGGATATTTTCTCCCAATTTTTTTGGATTGAAATTGAAACTGAGAGTTGTTCATTTAATTTCTCGAGATGTAAACAGACTTATAATTTATATTTATCTCCAGATGTAAACTGACAGTTGCTATTAGAATTTATATGACAAGACACATGATAACCTAAGCCCAATAATCCTGCTGGCTAACCCAAAACTTAGAGAAGTCCATTGTATCTTGATGTCATTATAAGCTGTGCAACAAGTTGTGGAGGCCCAATAATTCGTCTAGCTAATCCAATACACTTTCTGAATTACATAGCCCAAAAATGATACACTCAGTCAAAATTCACACTTACTTGAATTTTGTGTAAAACTTCTTTTGCCTACGAGCACACGAATTTATCCATTGAGGTTTAAACAATTTTTTTTATTAAATTCATGAAGGATTGTGGGAGTATTAATCAAACTAAATTGTATCTCTAAAACATAGTGTCTATACTTTGTTCGAAATGCACTTTTTGAAATATCATTGCCCCAGAGTTTCCTAACCTCAAATTAATTTTTTTTAAGAAAACCTTTGCACCTTTCAGTTGATCAAACAAATCGTCCATTCTTGGTAACAGGATACTTGTTCTTGATTGTAATTTGATTTAAGTCTCAATAATCAATGTACAATCTAAGACTACCATCATTCTATTTTTTTTTCTAACAGCCATTAGAACTCCGCATGGTGATACACTCTGACTCATATATATATATATATATATATATATATTGTCCTAACAGATCTTACAGTTTTACCTTTAACTCCTTCAATTCTGTAGGAGCTATATTCTAGGGGGTTCTTTGAGATAAGAAAAAGCTTATGGCATCTAATTGATCTCAAACTCACTTTCTCTTCGCTAGATGTAGTTCTGATAGCTCCTCAAAAGAACATCTTTATAATCTCTTACCACAAGGAGAACCTTCAACTCTATCAATTACACCCTTTCTGAGTATCTTCCATATTTTTATACCAGATAATATTGGAGTCACTAGACTATTCTTTCTTTCAGTACATCTCTAAAAGATAAACTCCTTTTTTTCCAAGTGGACAAAATCTAATCTTCTTTTTATCCACAATTAGAATTGCATAGTTACGGGCTAACTAGTTCATGCCTAATATTACATTAAAATCCAATATGGTTATCCTCATTAAACTGGTCCTAAGGTTTCACACTCCAATGACAACTTCATAGTTACTATACATTATTTAGGACTCAATAATTTTATTTCTAGGTTTCCTTACTCTATAAGATTTCTCTTCCATTACTTCATGCCTTTCCACAATCTAAGTTCGTTTCTTAATTAGTATATTCTAAACAATCAAATACTAATATTTAGCATCAAACAACCAACATCAACTAAGAAAATTAACCAATTTCATTCTCAAATACATTCACACAAGTATTCAAGTGCTAGAACTCAGATTATACCAATTCACAACTTGGGTTGGCTAGTCCCAAGAGTAAACTTAACTAACCCTAATTTCCTATTTGACACACAAGTCAATCTTAATTTAGACATAGGATTCAAACTTAAACTCTGACGATCATAACCTACGCTCTCTGATAATCATAACATAAGCTATGATACTACTAAATGTCACAACTTATGCTCGGGTGTAGCACACTACGTATTAGCCTCACCAAATATGCAAGACTCAAAAAATCAAAGTAATTCTATATCACCCATATCATAAATATAAAAAAAAATGCTCATTTTACTTATTACAATCATCCTCTGAATAATAAATTGACTTCCATAAAGGTCATCAATTTTTTTAGTGGATATAAATAACATTAAACATAAAAGAAGCTAATGTCATTGGTTTATAACTATAAACTTACCAACTATTAATCCTCAAATATGTTTCTTTATTCAGAAGATAAAATGTCTACTAGCCAATTCCGCACTAACACTTCTTCAAAATAGATAGTATACGTTGGATGAGCAACCAACAGTGCTCAATTAGTAATTTCATTCCATTTCTCATCAGTTGAATTAGTTACATTATATACATATATGGAATACATGCATTCATTCTATAACACGTGGTTCATAATAATACAACAAATAATAATACATAATACATAGCAAGGTTGTGACATATCAAACGAATTATAATCCATACATGCATCCTCATACTTACATAGATAGTTTTAGCTTTTCAATGTAAGAACTATTATTAGATATCTAGCCTAAATTTTTCCCTAGTTAGGAGGCTCATAAAGCGTACATACAAAACCTGACTACTTACCATTAGGTTGGTAAATTAAAAAATTGGCTCTCTCTGGTATACACAGAATAATCAGAGCCAAAGCATACATATCAAGTATTCACACATCTTACATATGAATGCATATACATTTAAAAAATCAAAGTGCCATAGTATATGAAAATTTTCCACAAATATCACATGCCCATTCTAAATTTTATATTACAAAAATATTCATAAAAAAATGAATATACATATACAAAGAATATTTGCAAAACATAAGAAAGGGTAGAAACCACTTATCTTAAAGTCCAACACTAGTCATATTAACTCAGATAATCATGATCCCAAAGGTATTCTCTACCAAATTACCATCAAAAGAAAATGGAATTTTAGCTAATAATTATATTAATGAAAAAGTAAGAATTCTTAGACCTATCTTACGAATTATCACTAAACCTATGAGCCCAAAATAAGATCTCAATTCAAGATTTCAAAGTTTCATCTACTTCCTTTTTCTATTGAAAAATTAGACAAAACTTAATTCTCATAACCTATACATAATCTAACGGAATATGATAGTCCCAAAATCCCCTAGTAGTTATTAGATCTTAGTTATCTTTACTTAACTATTTAATAAAACTAAAATATAAACTAACATATTATCTAATTATGAAAGTTATCTAACTAAATAGATAATCAATCTTATAAAACTAACAAAATAACTTAAATGAAATATCCTTTAAACTAGGGAAATGATATTAGCATGCCTCAACAAGCCTCAGGCACTCCTTTACTTCTTTTGCGAAAGTTACCTTTAAGCCCATAATTTATAGCTCATATTTTTCTATGTCAAAATAGCCCTTTGACTTTTAACTAAAAATTACTTGCATCTACCTCTCAACAACATAGAGCAGCAGCAGCAGCAGAAAAAAAAATAGACAACTAAATGTCATGACTTGACTCTACTTTGCTGCTCAAGATAGAATTTATGTGGGGAGATGGCAAGAAAGCTCTAGAATCGTACAAAGCATTTGGCCAAAGAACATTCTAGAGAAGATAAATTTAACCAAGCAGCGGAAGATTTTAGAATAAGCTAGTAAGAATGTAAAAGTCTTGCTAGTTATAGAAATTTCTAGAGAGTTGCTTATTTAAAGGAGACTAACTAGTATTTAGAATATTCTTTGTAAATATCTTGATTCTTGTAGCCTAGAACGATCTAGAGAATTAACTGTAGTCACACATTTTGGGAAGCCAACAAGTATAAATACGTCATTCCCCTCATTTGTGCACAAGTTGAGAGTGAATACAAACTCAAGCATTTCTAAACTCTCTTGTGTGCCTAAGTGCTATTCTAGTTCCTAACTTGTCTCTTTTGTCGAAAGTGCTAATAAATCTCTTCCATCACACTCAAAGGCTTACTTAGCATCTTAATAGCAAGATCGTTTAAGTGTCGTGTAGGTTAAACAATTCACCCTGTGACAAGTGGTATCAAAGCAACAGTTTGATCCTTAGGTACGAACTGGTTGTGTTGGAAAGGCTAGCACAATGGCATCCAAGGAAGGAAATGTCCCAATGATAGATGTGCAACAAGAGCAACCTCGTGGATGAGAGTAGCAGGACCGCACCCAATCCAAGCGTCGCAAGTCAAAGGCTCCGATAGATAAATCCCTTGAACCCTGCTTTGCTAGCTTGGAATCTCACATGGAAGACGTGAAATTAATAGTGGGTGACTCTCTGAACAAATTGATGATCTTATTCAAGAGAATGCTGAGATCACTCGTGTTGCCAAGATCTCTTCAACCTACGCAAGTTCATTGAGGGTGAACCACATGAATTGCATGCGGAGATAGACGAAATAGGATGATTAAATTCCAAAAATATGAATATAGTTTCCTTTGAAAAATTCAACAATAAAGTATCCTAGACTAATTAAAGATGAGGTATGCAAGGCACTGTCTTTTAAAGAATTCAATTTTATAAAGTGTATAGATAATTATATTAATTAGAATGCACGTTTTATTACACATGTATTCTTTTATTTAGTCCCTGGATGATTAAATTCCAAAAATACTAAAAATAGATTCCTTTGAAAAATTTAACAACAAAGTATCTAGACTAATTAAAGATGAGGTACTCAAGGAATTATCTTTTAAAGAATTCCATTCTATAAAATGCATAGATAATTATGTTAAGTTAGTATTTAATAAACAAATTTCATAATTGAATTAAGGATCGATTTTAGTAAAAATGGAATGTCTGTATAGCCACTGGAACTAGGTACTAGTTATAAATATTCGCAAGTATTAGAAAACTCATGAATGCAATGACTTGTTAAGGAATTATTGAAAAATAGTGATCCTTTATTTAGATAAAAAGAGTGAGAGGGGTAACATTGTGACTACCAATGATTATGATTTTGTTTTATTATTGATGGATGGACTAAAACTGAACTCCTAGCGTTTAAGAAGTGTTCATGATTTTTTAATTAAGTTTTTGTGGTTCTATTGCTCCTCTATTTCTAATAACGTGGTTTTGCAATAAAAAATTTTAAAACTATATAATAATGTTATATGTGTTTAGATTTCTTTAACTATTTACTATTTTGAATTCCTCACTTAAAATGATCTTATAAACAACTTTGCAATTATTATTTTTTAAGAATCATGAGTTACACGTGCTTGAGATTAAATTTTTCCTTTTCCATGAGCAAAATTTGAAGGAAATTTAAAAGTCAAATTTATAAAAAATTTAAGTGTAGTCCTAAAATACTCATGAAATATGTAGTTATTTTGATTTCTCCTAGTAAAATGATGTTAGTCACAATTATTTTGATTTCTCCGTCTTAAACGATGTTAGTCAAGTTGGTTGTATTAATCTGTTCCAAGGATTGAAGTCGTCCCACAATTCAAAATGTGTATAATTCTATTATTACTTAATACGGATTTAAATCAGATGATAGTAATTAGAATTTTAAAGTTCTCTTGTCATAAAGTACTAATATTTGTACAAGGATGGGGAAAAGAAAGGCCTAATATTTTTATTCTTTTTGCAATGCTCAATGGTCAAATTGAAGAAATCCTTCATCGTTAAACACTAGCTTATAGTATAAGAATGAGAAACTAACTATGCGTAATGTTGATGTGAAAGTATGTTTCTTTTCATTCGCAAGTAGGTCCTCTCTTTTCTGCATTTTGTTGTGTATATTGTTGTTATCAAAATAGCTATATTAATTTAAAAATCCTGCCTGTTAGGATTCCCAAATTTGTGTTGATGAAATTGTATCATTTCAATCCCTAAAGAGCTTAAGGAATTGCTTTTTGTGAAGTAAGCAAATCAGCTCACTAATTGGTCAATATAATTAGTCCAAGTCAGCAAGAAATCATGTTGGGTTGTGAAATTTAGATTATAATAACTTGGCTACGATAACCTTTACGTATGTTCAATTTAACCTCCAGAAAAGGAGAAGGATGGTTCCTAGTTCTTAATTATTATATCCTTTAATCATCTAAAGTGATAAAATTTAAGGTAACAGCTAGATATATAGTTAAATTGATAAATTAGAAAATTGACATTTGTTTTCTCACTTTGATTTTTAGAAGGTGCACCTACCAAGTACACCTGAGCATGTAGCTTTGTCAAATATATAATATTTACATGATTTCGTGTAGTTATTGAGTTTTAATATTTGATTTATCTTTCCAACATTTTTTCTTATTATTTTACACTTTAAATGAATTCAAATTATCTTAACCTACATAAAATTAAATATTCCTGCAATAGCACAGAATATTAGCATATAGTATACTATCTTAAAACACAATCCAATTAATTTCGATTACCTTCAATGTATGTTATTCATTTAATAACTTAATTATACGCATTTTACAATTATATGTGTTTGCATCACTCAAATTATTATACTTTTCTATTTTAAACTTCTATATTTCCATATCTATTTAACAAGATTGAAAATGAAGTTGTGTATTTGTAATAAAATTACAGTTAAATTTTCGAGGATAATTCTACAATCCATCATCCATTGTGAATTATAATTCTGGAATCCATCATCCATTGTGAATTTATCACTTAGATTAGTTTAATAGGTTTGGGCTTCAATCACCCTAGATCTGGCAATGAGTGTCTCATAATCGTAGTAGTTAAATAATGGATAAAAAGGAGCATGTGTATTTCAACTTGTAATTTAGCCTTAAAATGTTTCAAGACATGCCTATCAACTCAAAGTAAAAACAACTATTGGTTGGATAACAAAGAAAAGTCTAGAACATGACATGTGGAGATTTTTCTCACTTTTCTCTAAATAAAAATTTTTATTTCTTTTTATTTCTATAAATAAACCTTTACATCGAGTAGTAAAGTTATTGAAATTTATTATATTTTTCATTTTGTGAGTATATGTACTACCAATTATAGAATAGGATGGAAGGGGATCATACCATTTTTTATTTAGAAAAGTGTTACACTATTGACAGAAAGTGTATACTATGAAGAAAAAGATTACTATTTTTGAATTTTGTTAATAGGGTCTCACTACATTTTTCCTTTGTTTACTTATCAGTAGTTTTATAAAATTTTCCTACTAAGATATACAATAAAAATGCTTTGAATGTGTTTTATATATGTAATTGAAGGAGAAGCAAAGTACTCCAAATAGATTTTTTCAATATAGTAGATTACATACCATGTTCAACGCACGTATTACTAGACTAGTGTTTCTTAAAAACTTGAGATTTTACAATAAATACTTAAAAATGATTTCTCGCAAACGATACTATGCATTACAGTAGCAATTGTATAAAACTAAGGAAAACACCAAACTTTTGGTTCTTAATGTTTGAAATGGTGATCAAACCAGTTCTTAAAGTTTCAGCGAGATGAACTCTTGTCCCTAATATTTGTAATTTTAGTCAAAAAGGACGACTATGGTAAATTCAACAATGGTTAACAATCAAAATCAAATTAACTTTAATCAAAAGTTCCAAGGTTGCATTTTTGGTCCCTAATGTTTAGTATTTGGATCAACATGATCCCATAATGGAATGTATCCTACGCGAGAAAGGAACCAATTTTAAGCATGGCAGGGGTCTATCTGGGGTAGAAACTTGATCAATGTTAGAAATTCGTTCACGATGGTAATGGAAACTACACAATCCATCTGCAGTTGGACTCCTGCTGATAGGTGAATCCCATTACCTACCACAACAAAGGAATTAGTATAAAACGAATTGCAATATTAGGTACTGTGTTCACTACATGAGAAATTCAATATTCAGTGGCATAAGAGACCTAAAAGAAATTCATTATTCAGTGGCATAAGAGACCTAAAGCTCCTTGCATATGTGTAAAATCTTTGTCAACGTTGGACTGGAAAGAAAGCCAGAGTATGTAGATTAAACAAGAAAGTGGGACAATATGTGCGAACTCCTCAAGCTCTGCAGCTTGTGTACTGAAACATTGGTGCCTATTAAGTCCCTGAGCTCGACATTTCAATAGTTAGTACTAGTGTATGTAGTCCAGTGGGAAAAGAATTCCCCGAAATTGACGCTTACCAAATTAAGAAATTCATAGTCTACTTTTTCTAGCAAGCGTCTCCGTTTGGATAGTGTTATTTGGAGTGTTTCTTGAGAATTATTTGGAAAAATTGTTTAGATTGTTTTTTGTTGACTTTTTTAGAAAGTTGAACAAGTGTTTGAATGTGAAAATTTTTTTGATATAACATAATTGTGATTTGAAAAAAGTGAACGTCCGCTTAAAGAAGCGGACGTCTGCTAAGACATTTCTCTGTCTTAGCGGATGTTCGCTCAAAAAAGCGGATGTCTGCTTCGTCGTCCTCTTAAAGAAGTGGACGTCCGCTAAGACATTTCTATGTCTTAGCAGACGTTCGCTTAAAGAAGCGGATGTCCGCTTCGTCATCCGCTACGTCATTCGCTTCGTCGTCCGCTACGTCGTCCGCCATATTTTGTCACTCGTAATTTTTTCAATTTTTCTAAACAAATTTTGAACATAAACATGTTTGCTTTTGTGAATAATTGTGTAAAAAGTCTCTAAAGTTCATTTGAAATTTAGAATGAAAATTTGGTGGGAAAATTTGGTAAAAAAATTTGACCAAAAAATTTTTTACTTTTTGACCAAATAATTTTCATCAATCCAAACGGATTGGAAAATTTTTTTTCCAAAAAATGGCTCAAATAATGTAACTAAACGGAAATATTTAATTTTGCCTTCATAATCCTGTGTAGTTCATAATGTATGAGAAATGAATGGAATAACTTGAGCCAATCTTACATGTGACTGGAGACAGAAAATGGAATTCAGCAGAGAGTACAATGCTTTTGTATCTAACAAATAGACAACGAAAATACTCCAACACTAAATTACTTCAGGTGCCAATCGATACTAAAATTCATACGACTTCCAATTAAGTATAAAAGGTACACTCCTGCAACATCTGAATGCAACAGTCTCTTACCAAACCATGAAGACGACACTGCTCTGACCCTACCATTGCATCTTCTTCTGGAAACAATTACCAAATTTCTGGATGTCAGATTCAACAATCTTTCCTCTGCAACATCCTCCAAGGTTTTTGAGTCAGTTTCTTGTATCAGTCCTTTCTCAATCCATAGTTCAAATAATTTTCGAGGATGAATTTCTTGGTCCTCCTGAAATTCTCTGTTTTCTTCGTCCTCCAGAAATTCTCCAAAACAAAGAAGCGGGGCTTTAATTGGTCCGGTAAGCTTTTGTAAACAAATGTTGGTACCCTTTGCATAGAACCCAGTGAAGATTCAACAATCCCTAGCCTCAAACTTTCTGCCACTTGTTTCCAGCAAGAAAGTTTCCTTTCTGTGTTTGAAAGGAGACCCGCTATTAAAAAAACTGCAAGTAATTGTCCCATGCAGTGTCTTAGAATTTGCATTGCTATTTCCATAAATGACGAATCGAGAGTTTCTCCGCAAGTATCTTGTGGTCGAATAACACCCAACATTTGGAAGATGGAAGTTTCTTGTGTTGAACCGCATGAACCAAAACGAACCACTGAACCGCCATTTTATACAATTTGTGGCTTTAAATTTTTTTTTTCACCACAGCAAGGGAGAGGTCACAAACCTTGGACCTCTCTCTCAAACTTTTAGGTTGCCAACCATCCAGCCGACCTTGTCATTTTTTGTTTTGTGTTGGGAATTACTTTCATTTGTTCTTTTTCTAGTTTTTCTTTTAATCGTTTTAATAAAATCAATTGATTATTACATTATTAGTTTCTTTATTTCCTTTATCAATAATGTTTGATAGAAGTTAACTCATTCTTACTTTTTTAGTTTCTTTATTTTCATTAATCACGTTTAATGAGGTTTGATTCTTACTTTTTTAAGTTTATTTGTTTCCTAATCATGTTTAATGAAATGAATTGATCCTTACCTTTTTAATTTGGCATCCAAATTCATTATATTAAAGAAATCTTGGATTTATCTTTGTTTCCTTTATTAATCATGTTTAATGAAATTAATTGAATCTTACCTTTTTAACTAGGCATCCAAATTTATTATATTAAAGAAATCTTGGATTTACTTTTACCAAAACCTCTCCTACTAAGATTAGTCTTTTTATCTAAATTGTTTAATTATTCATTTATGCCTAAAGTATTCTCATAATTAAAAGTTTAATTGGTATTTTTGTAAGTCATTTGTTTAAATTTTGAATTATGGATTAATCATTATTCAATAATAAGCACATATGGCATCTTGGAAGTAGTGGGTAGAAAGTTATTTTCTTTATTAAAAAACCAAAAATCAGTTCATATCATTAAAATCATATTTTTCTGTGCAATATATTGATTCCAATTATTATAGCATCATATATCCACCTTTTCTTGATATACTAAAAGAAAATGTGTAAACTGAACAGAATTGATTAAATTGAAAACCAATAAACAAATAGATTTACTTGTTAATCTTATTTTTGAAACTATTGCATAGAGTCCAAATTGATTGGTTCAATGGTTTGATAAGTCTTGATGTCATTAAAAGAGTAGAGAATGTGAAAACAAGCAACAAATATGATTTAACAATTTAGAATATTCACAATTTTAATTTAAAATATTTAAAAATATAATAATGTAATTTAGTAGTGAATTTTAAAGTATTTATTTTATCTACTCTTTCCCAATACACTTACTTTTTATAGTTATTATATGTTTTATACTTGTAATGTCATTTTCTTTGCTAATTTAATTGTTATAGGACATAAAATATTTTGTAAAATTTTTAGCAAATATAATAGATTTATTAATTTGTATATTTAAATGTATTCAAACAAGTAATGGGTTAATTAGTTCAATAGGGTGGGGTATATCTAGTATTTATTGTTATATTATGTATTAAATTAAAAAAAAGAGAAAAAAATTGAACCCATGTCTGATCGGTCCGATTGTGAATTGAACCCCCTCCGATTCATTGATCGGTCTGGTTTTTAAAACATTGACTACAATTAAAATAATACAATAGAAGTGGATATCAATGTAATGCTCAGAGAAAGGAAGTTTAGTGTAATTTGTCAATAAAAAATAAAAGAGGTGAAATCCATGGTTCAAAGTCGTGGTCGCGGCTCGTACTGTTCCACATCGGATTCGGTATATCGGTTGCGGTTTTAGCGAGACACATATTTTAAAATAATTTTTATTTTATAATTTATAAATAATCATTCAAAATATAAAAAAAATTATGCTAAACAAAAATAACCAAAAAAATTAGTAAAAAAAACTTTAAAATATACTATTTTTACCGATATAAAAAAGAGTATATATCTTTTAAGCATTTTACACAATGCTATCACAAACAAAATCAAAATAACATAAAAATTAATTTTAAAAATAATAATTGTAGAAGTAAATGGAAGAGTAGTAAGAAGACTTAATTTTTTCATGGCATGTCCACGCGTTATAATTGTCTCTCAGGAGAATTGAAAATAAAAATGTCAGAAGACATTTTGTGATCCATGCCTATATTATATGACTAACAGTCTTTTGTAAATTCGTTGTTAGAAAAAATATTAATTTTTTTATTTTTTATTTCTTATTTCCCAATCTAAATTAATTTCCTATTTCTTTTCTTAATTAATTTTTTTCTTTTTTCTTTTCTTTTCTCTAATTCCCCTACCCCTCTCCCGCTATTTCCCAACCCGTCCGTCTTCTTTCTCTCCCCCTCTTCTCTCTACTCCCCAATCCACCCCCCAACCTTCTCAATCTCTCTGTCCCCCCTGCCGCACCACCCACAACCGCCTTCTTCCTCTTTGTCTCTCCCTTCCTCCGCCACCGCCACCACCACCGCCATAACCGCCCATCCATCTCTTTCCTCTCTCTAATCCACGGTCTTCTTCCTATCTCTCTGATCCGCCACCCACCACCCAACCATCTTGTGACTGTGATTTGGTGCTTTGTGTAGTAGTGGCTGTGATTTGGTGTTATTAATGGCTGTGAAGGGGGCTGATATGCTGGTGATTTTTGGTGGCTGGGTGGATGTTTTGGTTATTTGGGTGACAGAAGAAGCGGATGATGGTGGCGGTGGTGGGTATTTTGGTAGTGGCTTGCTGGCGGTTGAGAGGGGAGGAGGTGTTTGGCCTGATTGACTCGGACGACTCGGCTGAGACTAAGCCGATTTTCTTTGACTCGGAGACAACTCCGCCCGGGTCAACCGAGTTTTGACAAGTTCTCGGTGAGTTTATCATTTCCGAGTAGAATCGGAACGGTCTCAGACTGGAGACCTCTGTTCTGGTAACGACTCGGTCGAGTCATCTCCGACTCGACCGAGTCTTTGAACCATGTCATCATGAAACTGTAAGTTTGCAGGTCTAACCTCCAATGCGGAATAAATAATGAAATTGATTTTAAGGACAATTGTAGTTGCAGATGGCTGACGGCACAATACTTGTCTTTGTTTACTCAGGCTTGAATGTTGAAATAAAGCTGCTCCACTTCTTCATTTTCTGTAAACCATCTCCCATTAACAAATTTTCTCAACATATCGATTCTGCAAAGAAATCAGCGTGTAAAATAAGCTGGAAAGAATAATGGACCGCCCTTGGATCGATTCTGCCGTTGAACAGCTCTCAAAGCTATTGAGTCTACCAGAGTTGACCATGCATATGAAGCAACAAATCCTGACCCTTCAACTGGACTTAAGGTTCTTGAAATTGTTCTGCTGCTGCTTGGCAAAGTGGAAGGCAGACAATAAAGACGTGCATTTGGGATCTTTCTGCATCTATATGTACTCCATGCCAGAATCTGCTGGAAAGCGCCAGTACAATGCTGGTTATTTTGTAATAATTGGGAAGGACTTCAAGATTTGGAACCTTGTGACATCTAATTTGCTAGAAAAATTTAAACAATTTAAGTTACAAATCAGAGAAGTTTCTGTTGCTTTATCTGATTTCTCGTACCAGTTCAAGTCTTCCACGACTGACTGATGAGATCATGGTTCAAAGTCGCGGTCGCGGTCGCGGCTCATACCGTTCCACATCGGTCTCGGTATATCGGTTGTGGTCTTGGCGAGACACATCTTTTAAAATAATTTGCATTCTAAAATTTATAAATAATTATTTTATTTCATAAATTGGATGTTTTCTTGTAATAATGTTTAAATTTATATATTTTATAATTGCTTTCAAAAAATTACTAATAGTATTTTTTTACTACATAACATTAGTTTTCTTCCTTGTTTTTATCCAAAAATCTTGGAAAAAAATCAACACACAGCTAAAACATTACTTCGTAAAATGCAAATTTTCTTTAATTATTGAAAATTAAGAAGTTATTATTCTGAACAATGATAGTCCAAAACCTTCACATGGAGGACCAAATTGCAAATCTATTCAATTTTAACTATTTATTGGAATTCCTAAGCAAAATAATAAATTAGCTTAGGACTAAAGTTTGAGAAATAAAAGTTCAATTGCTTTTTTAACTTTTTTTTGGTTAATTCCTTAAAATAAAATTTTTCGTTAAAATTTATTTATTTATTTGTTTAAGTTTTATCTCCATTTATTTTGCTCTGCTTTTCTCATCCCCAACCCATCGACTTTTTAGAACCCCAGCCCAGACGCTCCTCCACCACCACCGTCCCTATCTCTCTACCCCTTGAAGTTAGATTTTTATCAAAAAAGTTTGAGCCCATAAAGGCATGCCCATCAAGGCCTTTGCTTCGAAGCAACTTGGTTTCAACTTCACTTCAATCCCAGTGAGTATTCTTCCATTTTCTTTTTTTTTTCCTTCTTTTTTCTTGGGACTTTTTTGGTCGAAAAGGCGGCTATTGGCAGGGGTTTGTGGTTTTGAAAGGGTTTTTTTCATAATAGTGCTTATTGGTGCTGATCTCATGGAGGGCTAAAAATTTTCCCTTTTTTTTGGTTCCCCCTTTCCTCCTTCGTTGAATTTTTCTGGCTCTTCCGGCTACTGTTTTTTTATCAGTCAATGGGGTTTAACATTGAAAGAGGGATAGAGAACTGGGTGGACTCGGATAACTCAGGTCGTGACTCGGTCACAATTCGGCCGATTTTTGTCGACTCGGAGACATTTCGGTCCTGAGTCGAACGAAGTCCTGGATGAGTTCTCGGCGAGACTCCCGTCTCCGAGTAGACTCGGAAACGGTATCGGACCGGAGCCTGCTGCTCCGGTGACGACTCGGCCGAGTCGGAGAGTCTTCGAACCATGGATGAGATCCTGGAATCCACTGGTATTATCATCATGAATTTAAACGATCTCGTCAGCTTGAAAGCTGCTTTGATTGTCCCCGTTAAGAAGCAAATCGAAGCTGAAATACCCATGCCCAAGTACCAAGGCTAAATTATAATTTGTGAAAAATATATTTTGAGTCTTTATGGAGTACTAGAAAAATTGAGAGGCATGGTAAGTTAATAATTAAGCTTATAGGAATAATATTGTAATTGAGGAATAATTGGATGACAACTTATAGGGTTATAGTTCTGGTGAAATCCTTATGCGAGGTCTATTGGAAATCAGACAATTCAAAGAGAAGAAAAGAGATAAAGCATCATAGAGGAGGAGGCGAAGGACACAAAGGGGATCTCTATAGGCTGCGACTAAGGTATTTTAGAATCTTCTTATGACTTTGATCTTCATAGGGATAGTATGATATTAGGTATAATTCCATAATTTAAAAAATTAAATTAAAAAAATTATTGTGAAAATTTAGTAAATAAAATTAAGTTCATGGGTGGAGATTTGTAGGGAAAAATAATTGTTTGCAGATTTTAATTTGATGATGTATTGAATTGGTTTGATTTGACGGTTTGGTGGTTTTAAAAAAAAAAAAGTTAGAATTTGTTGCCGTCAGTGTTGGTTGAAATTTGTCAACCAGTGCAATAGACAGGAACAGATAAATACACAGTAATCAAGCAAAACCGATTGCAAGTTATCCAGGAAACTCGAGTTATAAGAATTCAAAGTCATCAAAATATTCCTCAAATGGTCCGTACTTTATTATACATACTAATTCGTCATGGATTCGTTAAAGAATAAGGCATCAGGATTCAATACTTGGTTTTGGCTGTTTTGGAATCTGATTGAGGGATATTATTATGGGTTACATTGGTTGCCCACATGAAAAGGGAAAACAAAAAAAAAGGTAGTGAAAGAAGTAGTTTTGTAGGTATTTTAAAGTTGAATTCTCCGAGTTAGTTGTTTAATTTAATTTTATACTAAGCAGATAAATTCCTAATTCAATCATTGATTATAGGTTAGTTTATGTTTTAGTTCTGTTGTACAGTCAAATAAGAATAACTGAGCTTAATAACAAATTGGGTATTTTAGGATTTTCATATTTCGTCAAATCAAGTATAGGTTGGAATTAATTTTGTTTAATTCTTCAATTGGGAAGTATAGATGATAAGTATTTTAGGCTTGTAAATTTTAAAATTATTCGTAAAGTAAGTCTATGAGTCCGTAGTATTTTATTATATATTGATATAAGCATTAAAATGAGTTGTGTGTTATTTTGATTACCATTAGGTGGTGAATATGTTTGGCATCGAGATTATTTATCTTAAAGAGATTAAATTTAGACTTTGAGGTAAGTGGTTCATACCTTTTCTTGTGTTTTGAAAAATCTATTATCTGTATATTTTTGCTCATTTCATGAATATTTTTGTAATACAAAACTCAGAATGGATAGGTGATATGTGCGAAAATTCTTTAGGTACTGTGGCACTTTGACTATTTATGTGTATATGCATGCGTGTGCGTGATGTGTGAATGTATGATATGTTTGTTTTGGCTCTGATCTTTATTTGTACACCAAAAAGAACTAGTTATCGATTTACCTACCTAATGGTGAGTAGTTAGGCCATATATGTACGCTTTATGACCCTACTAACTAGGGAAAAGTTAGACTAGATATCAAGTATTGGTTCCTACATTGAAAATCCAAGTATGCATTGTATGTATGAATATGCATGTATGGATTATGTATCGTTTAATATGCTACGACTTTGCTTCATATTATGTATTATGGTTTTTGCATGATTATGAAATGCGTGTTATGGAATGAATGCATGCATTATATGCATGTATATAAAGCAATTGTTTAAACTAGTGAGAAAGGAAGGGAATTGCAAACTGAGCATAGGGGTTGCTTCTCCCACGTATATTATCTGTTTTGCGGGTACTATCAGTTTAGAATAGGCTAGCAGGTATTTTAGCTTATGAATAAAGAAACATATTTGAGGATTAATAGTTGGTAGGTTCATGATTATGAGCTAATGATATTAGTTTATTTTATTTTTAATGTTATTTATATTCACTAAGAAAATTTGATGACTCTTATAGAAGTAAATTTTATTATTTGAGGATGATTATAATAAGTGAAATGAGCATTTATATATATATATATATATATATATATATATATGATATTGCTGATTTAGAATTGCTTTGATTTTTAGAGTTTTGCATATTGGGTGAGACTAATGTGCAGCGTTTTACCCCCAGACATGGGGTGTGACAATCACTATACAAGTTTTCTATGGGGTATTTGTGATAAGCTCATCCCAATCAAAAGGGAAAAATTAAGCACGAGAAGGGCTCAACCAATGTCTTCACCAGAGCAACAGTTTAGTCATGGATTTACATTGATGTGAATGAATATTTTGCTTTTAATAATCCATATCCTTTTCTGTTATTATTATGTAGACGTGATACTTGTGTTCTCTTACTTAAAATTAAGCTAATTCTTTCTTGAAAAATGTTAAAAATCCCAAAATGGAAACGTATAAATTGCCCCATTCTTCCTAAATTTACGCTAACAATTCTCTTCTTTCAACAATGAGACTCTTTTGTTTCCTATGCGTTTTTATAGTTTGCACATTGTTTCCTTTTTTTTTTTTTGTGGTTGGTTTCAATTTTATCATTAAAAATACTTAAAATATTTACGAAATTTTATAGCTATGGATAGAATCTAAATCAAATATATTCCTTTTTTTTTTGGGTACGGCACCATACAATTTTTTAAGATAAATATTTCGCTCGATTCCCAATTAATGCACGCTATAAGAAAGTAAAATGTTCAACTGCCTCAAATATTAACTTAAATGTGAAAAAGAAGTAGCTGTGGCAGACTGCTACAGAGAGGGAGAATGGGTTTGGAAGCAAACGAAAAGATTAATAAAGGAAACGAAGCAACTAAGGATTAATAAAGGAAACGAAGCAACTAAGGAAAGAAATCCCAGCTGAATGCATGCCCCAAGAGGACAAGAAAGATAGTGTATATTGGCTAGCAGATGCATCAGGAAAGTTCTCAGTTAAGAGTGCAATAAAGAAAATAAGACCGGAGGGACAAAAAGTAGAATGGAGCAACCTGGTTTGGGAGAAAGGACATGTCCCACGTTTTGCTATGGTTCTGTGGATGCTGTGTAAATGCAGGCTAAATACTAAAGATAGACTTCGAAAATGGGGAGTGGATGGAGATGAAAGTTGTTTGTTATGTTACAAAGAACAAGAAACAATGTACCATATGTTCTTCAAATGTAGGTTCTCGGCAACTATATGGGAGAAAATATAGGAATTATGCTTAGTATATAGAGAACCTGCAACATGGAATGAGGAAATACAATGGATGAGCCACCATTGGTCAACAAACACTTTTGGAAACAACTGAGAAGGCTAGCATTAGCTGTCACAGTGTATAAAATTTCACAAACAAGAAATGGAATATTGTACAGAGGAGTAACCAAATCAGGAGTACAAGTAGCAGCAGAAATAATTGAGGAAGTAAGATTAGTGGCTGGAAATTGGAGAAGAGTGCCCCTGACAAAAGAAAACTGGAAGATGGTGACGGAATGGTGTATACCTCATGAATGTTTCAGTGGAATCGAAGGGTAAAAACTTGGGAAGTGGAAGAAACAAAACACGCTGCAGGTTTATGGCAAACTAATACAGTAGATGTGATAGTATACATTGTAACTAGTTTTGTGGTCTCATTCCCCTTGTCCAAAGTGTATTCTTCCTATCAAGATGAATAAAATCTAATAAATTTTGCGCAAAGAATTAAAAAAAGCGCACTATAAGAAAGAAAATACGTTCCTAAATGGTATCTTTGAAAATAAAGTAAGTCCTAAATAATTTTACGTTCATTAGCCAACACGTACAAAGCTATATAGTTAGTCACACTAACACATTTTTTTAAAATTTGAAAATAAAAATTGAAAGTACATTCCATAAATGCGGATTCCAACCCTCGTAAGGTGAAAAAGAAATTCCCTCCTAAAATAAGATATGCTCCAATATGATAAGATAGCTCATTTTTTGGCCAGAAATTTATTGGCAACTGAAATTTGTGCCAAAGAAATGTAAGCCTGCTGTTTTCATGTTTCTTAAAAACATGAGATTTTACAATAAACACTTAAAATGACTTCTGGCAAATGATACCGTACATTATAATAGCAAGTATATAAAACTAAAGAAAAAATTTGCAGTTTTGGTTTCTTATGTTTGAAAAAGTGACCAAACCAGTCCGCAAAGTTCCAGCAAATAAAACTTTGGTCCCTAATAGTTCCGATTTTAGTAAAAAAGGACAACTATAATAAATTCGATAATGACTAACAGTCAAATTCAAATTGACTTTAATCAAAATTTCTCACTTTGCATTTTTGGCCCCTAATGCTTAGAATTTGGATCGGGATGATCTCATAATGGAATATATGCTACGCAGGAAAGGTATCAATTGAAAGCATAGCAGAGTCCAGAGCATCGGAAAATGGATCTATCTGAGGCAGAAACTTAAGCAATGTTAGAAACGCGTTTACGATGGTGGATGTGCATATGTGTAAAATCTTTATCAACATGGGACTGCAAAGATAGTCAGATTATGGGGATTAAGCTAGAATTTTCAAGCTGAAAGTGGGACAATATGTGCAGACTCTTCAAGTCCTCGTATGAATAATGATGCCTCTTAAATCCTGAACTCTCACTCATTTCAACAGTACTAGTTTACATGGTCTTGCGGGAAAACAATTCCCCAGAATTGATTTTTTCCAAATTAAGAAGTTCATAGTCTTCTTTTTCTGTCAAGTGTCTAAGAAATATATAAATATAAGAAAACCATATTTCATTCTTTCCTCATAATCCTGCGTAATTCCTAATGTACGAGAAATGAATGGAATATCCTGATACAATCTTGATTTTCATAGATGGAGGAAGAAAATAGAATTCAGCAGAGAGTACACGATGCTTTTGTACTGAAGAAATGTACAACCAAAATACTCCAATGATAAATTACTTCAAGCGCCAGAATAATTAGAATTGACGCTAAAATTCGAACAATTTATTGTAAAGATTCATCATACCTTCTTATTAGATGAAAAAGGTACACTTCTTCTGCATCCAGATGCAAAGTTCTCCTACCACATCATGAAGACGACATGCTCTCACACTACCATCGTACCTTTTTCTGGAAACACTTACCAAATTTCTGGATGTCAGACTCAACAATCTTTCCTCTGCAACTTCTCCAAGGCTTTTGAGTCAGTTTCTGGTATCAGTCCTTTCTCGATCCATAGGTCAAATAATTTTCGAGCATGAATTTCTTTGCCCACTGGAAAATTTTCCAAAACAAAGAAAGCAGGGCTTCAAGTGGTCTGGTAATCTTTTATAAACAAATGTCAGGACACCATGTAGAAGACCCAGTGGACAGTCTTCAATCTCTAGGCCTTAAACTTTTTGCCACTTCCATCCAGCGAGAAACTTCCCTTTCTGTGTGTGAAAGGAAACCAGCCATTAAAAGAACTGCAAGAGGTAGTCTCGAGCATTGTTTCATAATTTCCTTTCCTACACATTCAAATGATGAATCCAGAGTTTCCCCATCAGATAAGTTCTTCTGGAATAATTGCCAACATTCATCCTGAGAAAGCCGAAGCATAAAATAGGGTAATATGGTAGAATCAGCTCGGACAGCCATATCATCCATTCGGCTCGTCAACAGAATTCTGCTTCCAGAATCATTTGGAAAATTTCTTCCGAAATAGTCCAAGACTTCAGGGTCCCATACATCATCTAAAACAATGAGATATCTTTTCTGCATCAAATGTTTGCGTAACTCTCCCACTAACTCCTCATCAGACATTTCGTACATACTGTTAGTTACAGCAGTGATATCATGCAAAATTCCGAGTAACAACTCTCGCATCTGATATTTTTGAGACACACAACACCATGCACGAATCGGGAAGTGCTTAACAACAGACCAGTGTTTATACACAGTTTTGGCTAGAGTTGTCTTGCCTATCCCAGACATGCCTATAATTGAGACTATATCCGTCTTTTTTGATTTTCCTGGTAATTCTTCAGTTAAATAACTGATCACATCGCGACTTCCACTGGGGGAAGGAGCTGGGGGAACACTATGAGCTTCTATGTTATAACTTCTCTCATCATAGATTTCCATGAACTTCGCTTTAATGCGTTTGATGTCTTCCATGGCAAAAGAAATATACAGCAATAAGTACCACACAGATTCATCTCTGTTCTTAGTCAAATCAATGATATATTCTGTCTTCCATGAAACGTCTATAGCACACGCCTCAATATCTTTCAATTGTTGATGCCCATTATGGAAATAGCACACTGGATTCTGATTGAGGATGGATATTAGTGACTTGAACTCCCCAACAAAGATTTCAGTTTGATGTTTCCACCAAAGCAAGTGATCCAGCTTCTAGATTTAACCTTTTAATTGCAACTAGCAAGAAGGTCCAGAGTACTACTGTTTTGAGAGCTGATACATATCTGAGTATGGAACTTGGAAATAAGTATCTTTGATCTCTGCCTTTAAAAAGCTGAATCTTCACTACCAACTCAGAAAGCGAATGATTCATTTCTGACACAAAAGCCATGTTCTCCTTTCTTGCAAGGTAATGAAGGTAAAAAATTAGAGATGCTGCCTCATTGGCTGTAGCTTCACTTTTTGCCAAAATCAATTCCCCTTCTGCCTTGGGAGGTATCATGAGGAATGCTCTGAGGAATCTGACCCCTCCTTGGAGGGTTTCAACTTCATCTTTCATGTGGACAATGAGACCAAACTCGAGAAATTTAATTAGCTCCAACAATATAACCTCTGCCTTGATCAACTTAATTTTTCCAAGCAACCTGAAAATTGAAAGATTCAGTTCATTGGCCATCCTTTCTGTTATTTCACTGCAACCACACAAAAAACTGAGCGAAAATGACTCATTAATCACAGATTTAAGATGTGCTAAAAACAATTCCCCATCTTGTATGTTACTCTCTATATCTGTCGTGTCCATGAGAAATGTTCTCAAGAAAAGCAATCCCTCCTGAAGGTTCCCAATTTGGTACTTCATAGGGGACACAAAATTGGCAGTATGATTTTGCCAATGCATCAAATATAGCTCTCCCTTAATGAGCTTAATTTTTTGGAGTAGCATATCAAGTTCAAGCTTTTCCACATAGGTCTTTTTGTTGCAATGGATTGAGTAAATAAGAGATGTTACCTCGCTGGCTACTGTTTGAACATGTTTGGAGTGTAGTTTTCCATCCTCTTCTTTATTCTCATGTAGATCAATTGGAAAACTTCTCAGGAAATTTAACCCTCTATGAAGGGCTGTCAAAGCGTCTTCAGTGTATATGATCCGTAACCGTAATATCTCTGCCTTGATCAGCTTCATCTTTTGAAGCAGCCTTGAAATAGCAAGACTCATTTCATTGACTTGCTCTTCTTTCATTTTGTGGACCTGAAATAATGCAGCCTCTTTAGCCGCTACTTTGACATCTGCTGAGATCGTTTCCAAATCTCCCGTGCACTTATCATCAGGAAGATCCATTAGAAATGTTATGAGGTATACTAACTCCTCGTGAATGGAAGCAATTCGATCTTTTAGGGATTACCACTTTGTTTTCTAGAAGAAAACTTATGAAACTTGCGATTTCATCTGTCTCGGTAGTCTTCGATCCTGCTGAGATTGAAGCTTTCAGAAGTTCAATGAATATCTCCATGAGATCTGATGTAAAAGGCTTGATCTTCTGTAGTAAATCAGAAAGCTTATCAACTATTCCAGAAGCCTATGACTTCATCAGATTGACTGTCCCAGCACATAAAGGAGAAACATGCTGCACGGGTAGCAGAAATATGAACATGGCGAAGAAAAGCTTTCCATTTTCTTGTCAATCATTGATCGTTTTGCAATAGTACCAAAGAAATTTCTCAGATAACTGAGCTTTTCATTCAGGATTTCAACTGTTATCTTCATCGTTGAAGCTAAACTTTCTGAGCCAAGAAGTTCCTCCAGGTTCTCCAAGATGGAGTCAATGAAAGACATGTAAGATGCACGACTCAGCAGACTATTGGTTTTCAACCCGCACTGGGGCTGCTCCACCAAGATTGCATAAGATTTTCTGATTTCTGGTTCACAAACTTTTACATTTTCCAGCATGTAAGAAACCGCTGTATGAACTTTCTCAAAATCGAGAGGCAAAAGACAAACAGAGGAAAGCTCATCTGTTGCTGTCTTGAATGCAGCTTCAAGTTCAACATTGCTTGTGACCGAGCTTGATGCAAAAGTAATAGCGTTAGACATTCGGCTGCAGATTAGATAAGTCCTCAGAAATCTTGATTTCTGTTTAAGAGTCAAGACTTGATCCTTCAAGGGAGAACTCATGCTGCCATTCATTCTCTAGCCAATCCAAAAGTTCTAGGGCAGAATCAATGTATGTGTTCACCATCTCTGTGTTTATCTCTGTGTCTCTCTACATACACACAATTCTATCAATATCATGCTGCTCTATGGAAGTTAGCACTGGTTATTTTCCGGTCATATTGCAGAGAAGACTTTTAGACATCTTTTAATCTGAGCCTATTAAATTAAAGAAGGGATAATTACACAAACTTCCCTTGAGGTTTATAACAATTACAGGTTGTAGTACCTTGGGTTTCAATAATTACATTTAGCTCCCTTCATTGTACAAAAGGACTATAATACCCTTACAACAATGCTTTTTTATTTTTTGAGACAATTTAAAAAAAAAGAATAAAATATCATATTCTTTTCCCAAGCCATACAGACCCAACCCTTTCTTCCTAATTAGTCCCTAGTCTCACCACCCACTCTTCCTACCCCCCTTTCCCGTCACCCTCTCACCTTCACCCATCATCATGCCACTTCTTCTCCACAACTTCTCCCTAAATCCACCCACCACACATCAGTTCTCCTTCTCCTTTGGCCGCCCACCATCATATCCCCTTTTTTCATAATTCTTTAAATGTACCCGCCATTCATCGTCATGTCTCCCTTCCATCCTCTCACTGCCACTCACTATCACACCTTTCCACTAAACGCAAACACCAGAAAAGAATACCTTGCCTAATTTCTGAAAAAATCTTCGTTGTTCTCCTCCATCTTAATGCCTCTTCCCAATCATAAAATTTGTGACCTACATCCTTGAATTAGATTTTTGGTTTGTTAATATGAAAAGTACTCCACAAAAATTTTGATTCCCTATAAAAAGCATGGCTATTTCTGAAGCAATTGGAGGCTTTTTTCTTCTTCTTTTTATGGGTTCTTGATGGTTTGACTTTTTATTTGTATGTTGTGCCTTTAATAGAGATCAAGGAAGGATAATTGGTTAGGAAGTTCCTCAGTACCAATAAAGTACCAGCAGAAGTGCTCAGTATTTGATGCCCCATGGAGTAGGGGTGAGATTCAATTAGTATTTTGGTAATTCGATAATTTGAAATCGGCCAATTCGGTATTTTTTTTCAAAATTTTCTAACCGATTTTAATTTCATTATATACTGATCCGAATTCGATTTCGAATTGAAATTGGTAAATCAGTATTCTAATTTGGTATTCGATTTCTCAAAAAATTGTATATTGATCCGATTTCACAAAAAATATATATATTCCAATTCAGTATCTGATTTCATAAAAAAAAAAAAAAAAAAAAGGCAAAAGCAACGTGTTGGCAATCTGTATGGGCTTATGCAATGCAACTATGCAAGCTTGCTGATTTGAGGGATAAAGAATAAACCAATCTTCTAATACACTTCTAATAAAGAGCAAATGGCCTTTATAATACCAACCAAGTCCCAAATAAAATAAGCACAAACATTAAATTCCAACAAATCCAATCCAATTTTCACTAGATGAAGCAATATAGATTACACAATATAGAATTTATTAAAACAAAATACTACATAATAGAGAGTTTAGACTATATAGAGTTTACACAAGCCAATGCATTTCTCTTCTAATTTGCTCTTGATTAACCAACTGGAGAAGAGAGGATTATGCCTTTGCCCCGTACCTTTCTTTCACCTCCTTGTTTCCACCAGTGTGAAATATAGAAATACAGAAAAACTCAACAAAAATGCCCAAAATAATTTCCCAATGAAAATGTCCCAAAAAAAAAAAAAGGCATAGGTATTACTCATCTTGGTTAGCTTGAGTCAGATGGAGAGGTTTGGAGAGGACGAAGATGGACTGATGGAGTATAAAGTGTAGGGTGTAGCTTGAGCTTAGAGGAAGAGATGGAGATTTGGGACTGTGAGTGTGAGGTGGCGAGAGTTACTATTGGAGATTGAAGGATGAGGATTAGGGTTTGATTGAATGGGATAGAAGGCTTTGACTTTGTTTGTGATAGTTAGAGTGGTGGACGGCAAGTGATATTTTGGTTTGTAAATTGTAAACTGTATTAGACTTTTGGTCCAAAATTGATATTAGAATTCCTTCTTGCCCAGAGCCCAATCCTAATATAATGGCCCATGAAAGTATAATGAACTTGTTTGTTTTGAGCCATATCTATGCAAGCCTATAAAATTGAATTTGGTAATTCGAATTTGGTATTTGATTATTGATTTCGAATTACCGAATTCAATTTTATAATTGATTTCGAATTACCGAATTGAATTCAAATTCGATATTACCGAATTAAAAAATGATATTTCCAAATACCGACCCAATTCGATTTCATTAAATTCAATTTTACCAAATTACCGATCGAATTACCGAATTACTAAATTTGATTTACCGATTTGAATTCGAATTTGGTTGGTAATTCGGTATTACCGAATTTGCTCACCCCTACCATGGAGAATGCAAACCTTGCTCGTTTCTTTTTTCTGGTATTGGTGATTGATGTTTGAGACCAAGAGGGAGCCTTGATAGAAGGCTTGAGAATGGGCAAATAGGGTAGCGATTTTTTTTTCAAACTATTGGATGGATGTAATTGGCCAAAAAAATGGACGTATGTTTTTCTCTTCTTCTTTTTTTTTTTTTTTTCAAGTTGATTGATGCTAAATATATTGGTGATTTTGATTCCACAATTTGGTTGTGATACTGAATAGTAGTCTTAGATTCATGGTAATGGTAGAGGTGTTATTTTCTTTTTCTTTAATTGGTGAGTGGAGGTGGTAGTTAGCTGATTAATTTTTTTAAAGAAAAAATTTGGTCTTATATTTTTGACAAAGTTACTTGAGAAAAAATCTTTCATTTAAAACCAAGAGGGTAAGTTAGGAAATTCATATAAATTTGTTGCTGATGTCATCTTTTTTTGAAGTTTTGATACCTAAACGATGAAAATAGGGGAGTTAAGTGTAATTTTTGAAACTTAAGAGGTACCGCCTGCAATTGTCATAAACCTCAAGAGAGGTTTGTGTAATTATCCCTTTAAAAAATTGGCGAGATCAAATTGGAATCTTTTGCCTGTCCTAGATACGGGCTCTTCTTTTTTTTTTTTTTTTCAAAATAACAAAATGTCCCTATTGGAACAAAATTAACTGGATTGGGATGCATCAAACAGCTATGATACTAAACTATCGTTTGTATTCTAAATACTATGACTTTTACTTAATTTTTTGTAAGTTTTATTTTCTAAACTATCTTTTTTATTGTACAGCTATTATACTAAACTATCATTTTTATTTTCCTCTCCTTTAACAATATTTCTTCCTTTACTTATAAAATACACACGACTTTAAAGTGAAAATAGGCACAGATCATGAACATCTTCGACAACAATGCCATACGTGTCAGAATTAGTGTTATTGCTCAGGCATTGTCATTGTCACTCCACCAATTTTCAAATTTGCAGAAATAATCAAAAAATGACTCTTCCATCATAAATGTCTGTGATTGTTGGTGTAAGAAAAATATATTTTTTCTAAAATAAAAATTATAAAATTAAAGAATGTTTTGCAACTTTTCTAGAAGTGTATTCTTTGTTCCATATAATATAATAAATGATAATATTATTATGAATAGAAGTTCATCTTTTAAAATATTTTAAAACATCAAACCATATTGTCACATGAATGAATTAGAATTGAATTTTGTATTCTATTGAAAAATCAATTAAATATTTTGGTGAAAGAAAGTAATGAATCCACTTGGATCTAATTGTCCTGATAGAATTTATGTGAACTTTATTTTTTGTCTAAAATTTTCATATTAAGAAATTGTAGGTAAACCAATCAAAAGAAATATACATAAGACAGACAAAGACACCTAACACACACATGCAATAACTCTATTTAAGACTGCAATTACAATTCCCTAATTTAAACGTCTCCCATGCATTGTTTTTTTTTTATATATATTTTTTCAGCTTAGGCTCTATGTCTTCATATTTTTAGTATGCTAAATACAGAAGCATATGCAAATTAGAAAATGAATACGAAATTTGCTAATTTCTTTATGAAGGATATGAAAACTAAAAATGAAAATGGGTAACGAATGAGATATTGGCATTGTTACATCAGAGGGAGAAAAGGACATTTTTTTTTAATGATTTCAACATTTTTTTGAATGATTTAAATAATATTTTTAATTTTTCTAAAATTAAACCTAAGCATACATGATTATTTTAATTTTTTGTTAAATTAGAATAGTGCACATCTTTTTACAATATGTAACTATATAATTTTGTTACTATCTATGTGTAATTATTATAATTTTTGATAGAGAACAGTGAATATGTCTTACAAATATGTTATAATTTTATAATTATAAGTATATACAACAGTAATTTGTAATTACACACACAAATCTGGTATCTTCATCGAATAGCTTGGTGTAACCTTTAACAATTCTTGAATCATAAAAGTTTTTATTTAAACATACGTTTAAAGTAATGATGTCGAGGATAAGACATTATTTTTCTATTTTATTTTGTACTTCTCTAATTTTATTCTTTTATTTTACCAATTTTTTCCCTTACAACATATAAGTACATTACAAAACACTATTTCCTATGCTTTTACTTTTAGGTCGGTCGGATTTGGTTAATAAATTACAAAATGCGCATTTGGTAAGCATGCACCGTCACTCAATAATTAGCAATTTTTTAACCTTACGCCTCCCCAAAGGTCTCTGCATTTGTGTGTCCCCCCACCACTTTTGCGTCCCGCATTTCAAGCCTTTTCTACCGGCAGCTAAGCCAACTTGTTGCGTTTTTTATTCACGTTTCAAGAAACCATTTTAGTTCATCTTGTCTTTTCTTTTTTTTTTTTTTTTGTCAATTGTCAACCGTATGTTATCATACTCTTAACCTACTCTAGAGTGGCCTAACTAGGCTCATAAAAAATCGTTAGAGATTAAACCACTATCGGACCAAACGAATGCATTAAGTATCCATTTAAATTTTTTATGAGAGATAGAGTTCGAATCCTTAGCCTTCCCCAACTTAACCTTTAAAGGCTTAGTTGCCTCCAACCGAACTTATGTTCATTTTTTCTGTTGATGCATACACAATCAATTGTTTGCACTAAAGAATTTTTGACAACTTGCAATGAGATTTAGGTGACTTCCCAATAAAACTACTGCAACACGACAAGCTACTACAATAATAAAAAATACAATAGTAGCAGATATCAATGCTATGATCAGAATCACATACCGTGAAGGAAATGTTGTTGCTGACAGATTAGAATAACATGCAAGTACCATGGCACCTTTTCAGTTCCAAGACTTTTGCTCAGTTCGATCTTTTGTTAATAAACTACTTATGATGTACCAGGAGGGTACAACTCGTCAGCGGATAGGGCTTGATATGAATGTGCACAAGTGTGTAGTTATAAAGTAAGAAGAGAGTTCTGTGTGTACCATGTGAATGTAGTAGAGATAACAAATGGGCGGGGCGGGCGGAATTTGGGCGGAACTTAATTGGAACTGTGAAATTTGAGCCAGACCCAAACAATCCCATATTTGTTATGGAATCAATATAGGCGGGACTAAAATGGGTCAGTCCAATTTTGATAATTTTTTAAAACCATCTTTCCTTATTAATTAATTGCTTTTTTCTAATATCATTTATTTTTTTTTAATTTAACCTTAATATTTCTTTTTTATATCATTCATATTTTTAGTTTATTAACATCAACAAATTTCCAAATTTATTTATTTTTATATTATTCTTTTTTAAATCTCATTTTTAATGTTTTCTAACCTTTCAATTATAAACTACAGTTTTTTAATGTTTTTGAACCTTTCAATTAAAACTATAATTTTTCAATGATTATGTGTAAAGAGGATAGATTGAGAATATGCAGAGATCTAATTTATCTACCCCTGAAAAAATTAATTTGGATGTTATTTTATTAAAACATCTTATACTAAAATTCATCACTTTTGCTCATGTATGTGTTGAATTGATTGGTGAATCTCAATTTCCTATTGTTGTTCCTATGGTTAATGAGTTTGGATGTTAAAATGTTGTAAAAAGAATTGAGTATGAACGGTTACCACTTTGCAAAAAAAAAATTGACCATTTTCAAAAAAAATTGCAATGCTTAAATCAAAGCCTCAATTTGTGAGGATACAAAAAGACACAAGTGATTGCAAGCCTATTTTGGAGAGTGGAGAATCTAGTAATATGGCTATTTTTTATAGATTAAATGATAATAAGAAATTTCCCTGCAGTTTTGCCACTTAAAATGGCAAATAATATTAACACACTTTTTAGAGTATAATTATGTGACATAAAAAGATGAATTAAAAACTTTAAAAGTGATTGAAAAACATCTTTAGAGAATATTCTAAAATAATCTTTTAAAATGCCTTGTGCAAACTAAACCATTGTTTCAAAGACAACGCATGCAGTGGCTTCGTTGAAGGATGTTGCATGAACAATTGTAGACTTGGAATTTGATTTAAAAGTTTACAGTTCTGCATATTTTAATTAAGGCACTCAACATATGAAATCTACACAATTTTTTTTAGTACAAAGATCAATTAAATCACACAAAATTGATATCAAGAGGTAAAATTAAACATAATATTCAAAAGGGAAATAGATGAATTGAATAGGCTAAAATAAAGAAGCTAAGAATGGAGAAATAAAATTACAACATGCTGATCATTGTATCAAGGACGTCAGGGACAACAATACTCTACTGTCATTCAAAAAAATGTCAAAAGTCAATAAAATGAAGAAATGATGAAAGATACTTTGTTAATGTAGCTTACAATGAAGGATTTTTTTCAAGACAGAGTATAGAAGAGGTGGATCTAATGAAATATAAATTATTCCAAGGTTTTTTTATATTTGGGTATGGGAGTCCCAATCAATTCCCATCTATACCCATATTTAAATGTGTATTAATGGATATAATTTCAAATAAGTCCAATTCCGTATTATTGATACCCATTCCGCCCAAATTAAATATGGGCATGGGATCCCATTGGATCTTGGGACACATTGCCATCTCTACTTGGTACTAAGCGTTTCTTTTCAAGCCAACCATCAATTGAGTGCTATCCTCTGTAGCAGTATCTGAAGTCTTCTTACATAAAATGAAGTGTACCATCTTAAAAAACCTATACACTACCACGAATATAGAATCCACTCCTTGTTGAGTACGGGATAGTCCAAGCATGAAAGCCATGGACAAATCTACCCATAGACCCTTTGGAACAAGCAAAAGAGTGTACAAACCAATATTTTGAGACTGACCCTTTGCAATTTGACAAACATGGCACCTTTGCACAAAACCCCAAACATCTCGCTTCAACTGGGGCTAATAATAACAAGAATCAAGACTAGAAATAGTCTTGCTAACGCTCAAATGTCCACTTAGGCCTCCACCATGCAAGTCATGGATTAACTTCTCACGCAAAGAAATACGAAGAATGCAAAGACAATTACCTTTCAAGAGATATCCATCAAATATATGGAAATCATCCTGTGTTGCTTTGATCTTACATGTGTGCCACACATCTTTAAAGTGGTCATCCTCAACATAAAGATCTTTGAGAACCTCAAATCCCATGACTTTATGGCTCAAGGTCGCCAACAAGGTTGCTCTTCTACTCAATGTATTCACCACCTTATTTTGTTGCCCAACCTTGTGCTTCAAAATTAAAGGAAACTATTGCAAATATGTGATCCAATGAGCATGCATTTTGCTTATCTACTTCTGGCTATTGATATACTTTAAAACTTGGTGATTCATGTAAAGTACAAACTCATTTGAAATCAAATAGTGCTCCCAATGCCTTAAAGTAAAAACAACCACATAAAATTCTTGCTTATAGGTAGACCATTTTTGACGGGTTTCGTTTAGCTTCTCACTGAAGAAAGTGACCGGTCTTCTTTCTTGAGACAATACTGCTCTAATCCCCACACCACACGCATCGCACTCCACTACGAATAACATGTCAAAGCTTGGGATGACTAGGCATGGTGCAGTAGTCAACTTTTCCTTGATCTCCGTGAAACTCCGTTCTTGCTTAGTACCCCATTCGGATTTCTCCTTTTTCATAGAAACAGTCAATGGGCACAATTAAGCTGAAGTTGCGAATGAAATGCCTATAAAAGGTTGCTAGGCCATTGAAACTATGAACATCTAACATACTAGGGCCTAGGCCACTCTCTAATAGTCCTCATCTTCTCTTCATCTAAGCGAATACCATCTGTACCAACAACAAAGCCTAAGAATACCAGACTTGTTGTCATGAAGTTACACTTCTTTAGGTCAATATATGATTTATTCTCCTATAGAACACAAAGCACTTGGTGTAAATACTCAAGATACTTCTCTTCATTAGTACTATAATTTAATATATCATCAATATACACCACAATAAATGTACCCATAAACGGCTTCAAGACATCATTCATCAGTCGCATGAAAGTACTGGGTGCATTGGATAGCCCAAAAGGCATCACCAACCACTCATATAATCCCTTCCTGGTCTTGAAAGTAGTCTTCCACTTATTTCCAGGCCTAATGCGTATCTGATGGTAGCCACTCCTCAAATCAACTTTAGTGTAGACACTTGCTCCAGACAAGTAATCTAACATGTCTTCCAGCCTCGGAATAGGAAAACTATAATGAACAATGATCTTGTTGATAGCACGACTATCAACACATATCCTCTTGAGCCATCCTTCTTAGGAGTCAAAAGTGTAGGTACAACACACGGGTTCATGTTCACGTGAATAGACCTCTTTTCTGGCGAATTTTCTATCATCTACTGCAAGATCTCACTTTTTTTGGGTTTTATCCAGTAACATGGCAAGTCAGGCAAACTTGCTCCAAAAACTAGATCAATGTCATGTTGAATCTCTCTCATGGGAGGAAGCCCAGCTAGAAATTCATTAGGCATAATGTCCTCAAATTCATTTAGCACCTCATGAATCTTCATCAGAAATCTCTAATTTGGATTCAGCCATATGAAATCCTTTTACCATCACAGCTTGCAACTCCTGTGGCTCCTTAATGCCCACAATAAATTCTAATCCAAATCCAACAATAGCAAAACTTCTCCACAACCGCTAGGCCTATCTACAACTTTTGAGCGATCATTTGGTGTTATAGCAACTAAAGTGATCCTCTTACCATTCTTCATAAATTTGTACACATTGTCTCTACACATAAAGACGGTATCTACATTATACTGCCAAAGTTGTCCCAACAACATATGACAAGCATCAATGTACACAATATCACACATGACTTCATCAAAATACTTGCCAATAGTAAAAGGCACCTTGCAACGATCTACCACCCTAACGAACTCTACTTCTTTAATCCCACCAATTGTATAGGGTTCAGGGTATTTTAAATAGGTAATTTTAATTTCTTCATAAGTTGTTTCGAAATAACATTTTTAGAATTGTCACTATCAATAATTAAATTAACAATTGTTTTAATGAAATCAATATAGAGCTATTTCTTTGAATGGCATGCTTGAACCCAAGTTATTCCTTTGCAACATTTGACAGAAATATTCAAACCACCTGGATGATTAGTCTATGCTTTGGTACCACTGTTTTGTTTCATATCAACTCTTTTCATGATTAGTCTATGCTTCGGTATCATTGTTTTGTTTCATATCAACTCCTTTTAATTATTCTATTTTGTGCAATAATTTATCTGCTAACTAAGTGTGTATATATGTACGTAAACATTAGTTGGCTAGAATTACCATTTAGTAAGATGTAATGAGCATGTCAAATCATATGCTAGGGAATTTTTCATGCTTTGTTTCATCCTCAATTTCCCTAAGGAGTAAGTTTTATGCTGATGCATTTGTTCAAAGGTCTGTGCGGCCTTTGAATCACTGAGTGTTACATTTTCCATAGTTAAGTTTAAGCAATATTATTATTGTGACTGCTAGTAGTCTCTCTATCATATCAACATTTTGATAGTCTTTCCTTTGGAGCAATCTATAGTTTGGCACTGGGAATTTAACTTTAAGATTTATTGGATAAGAAAAATCATTTGACCAATGTAACTTACTTGGGAGCTCCTATGCAATTTGCAAAAAAAAAAAAAAAATATTGAGATCATGCCTTGCTATCACGATAACGATAAGTATGCCTTATCTAAGATTGATGACATGTTTGATGGGTGAAGTATTTCAAAGATAGACCCATGATCAGGTTATCATCAATTGAGAATTAAGGAAAGAAATACTCCTAAGAGTGTATTTGTGATTTGGAGGTCATTGTGAGTTCATAGTAATGCCATTTGGATTGACTAATGCACCGACTGCTTTCACAAATTTAATGAATTGGGTTTACAAAGACTAATTAGATAAAGTTATAGAGGTGATCATTGATAATGTTTTGGTGTATTCTTTTTAGCGGTCAATAACATTAAGAATGGGGAATTAAGGCCGTCAGTAATAGGATTACGAGTACTATTAAGGAATTAGAGAATAGATTATAAATGAGCAATCGAAAACTTGATGAGCGACTAATGAAGATTGGACTGAGTGATTGAATTTTTTAGTTGGATATCAAGCCTTGACTCAAGTTGTTGAGCAAAATATGTAGAATATGGACATATCTTATAATAGTTCTGAGATTGACTCATTTCATACGAAGTGAGTGTTGACTCAATAGCAAGACCAGCTGAATCTTGAATGACTAAACCTAAATAAGGAGGTGGAATAGGAAATGATATCCGAATTTAAATTTGAATCCTGTGCTTAACACTAAGATTGGCTTGTGTGTCAGGCAAGAAATTGGGGTTGGGTTAGTTACTCCTAGGACTGGCCAACCTAAGGTGTGAATTAACGTAATCTCAATTCTAGTGCCCAAATACTTATGTGAATATGTTTGATTAAGAAAGTATGAAAAGATGAAAGGGATGAAAATAAGTATGAATACTTATATTCTTTTATTTAGAATATGTTATCTAAGATATGGAAGTTGGTTGTAGGAAAGTCTGAAAACAATGAAAAAGGAACAATATGATGAGAAAACTGAAATCCAAGATGAAGAGGACAGCTCTTATGTTACGATTTTGGTTATTTGGTGACAGTTATTTGTAACGAATATGATGAAGAAGAAAATTATTGATTCTAGAATAATGACTCTTAATTATCGATTTATAATTGAAATAAAGATACTCATGGCTATTTGAAGATGATAACAATGTTAGCTTTTGATTCAATATTGGTTATGACTTGGGAAGAGGTCATTTGGATGTTTACCAAAGAACTACCAGGACTATCTCTTGAACAAGTAGTTGAGTTTGGGATCGAATTAGTATAAGAAGAAACTTCTATCTTAAAACTTCTAACAAAATGTCTCTAATTGAAATTTAAAGGAGTTGAGAATGCAATCACAAAATTTGTTGGATGAAGGGTTTATCCAACCAAGTGTGACATTATAAGTAGCTCTTGTGTTGCTCATAATGACGACAAATTAACTCTAAGGTTATATATAGATTTATAGGGGAACTAATAATGTTATGTAAAGAAATGTACTTGTTATCACTTCTTAATGAATTATTTGAATAATTGAAGGGAAATGTAGTATTTTTCAAATTTGACACAAAATAGAGATTACTATATAGTTAAAAATTGCTTTTTGGCAAAAGATATGATTGGCATGAGTTTGTGGTCTTGCCAATTATTTAGTTTAATGCCTTATAGTATTTGTAAATCCGTTGCAAATCTTCAAACCCTACTCCAACCAAATTGTGGTATCATTCACGTGCTCTTGAGTTATTCAAAATCCCAATTGTAGTAAAATGAGACACTTAAGGATGGTACTGCAAATATTAACAGAGTGTAAATTATATATCAAGTTTGTAAATGTGTAATTTTGATTAAAAAAAGTATCCTTCTTGATTCATAATTTCTAGAAAATGTATTGCAGTGGACCCATCAGAAGTAAAAGTAATAATGACCTTGAAGTCATTTGAGAATGTAACAAAGATATGAAGCTTTCTTAGACTAGATTGTAGATTAATGGATCCTTCAATAGATTAATTTGATAATAAGTTAAGTTTATTTGAGAGGATGAAAGTGAAGCGAGCTTTGAGAACTTTAGGAAATGGTTGACTATATTTCTAGTTTATTATGATTAGATGAGAGATGGTTTAGATTAAGTATTAATGTATAGTGAAAAAGAGTGATGATGGATTTTGTAGTGGGATTGTCTTGTACAAGAAAGGGTTATGATTCAATTTGGGTAATTATAGACAAGTTGAAAAAAATCTACACGCTTCAGTCTAGTAATGATCACTTATACAGTGGTTTATGTAAGGTAATAGCATAGGTAACGCAGCGAAAAAATAAAATTTTATTACCTTAACCATGGATCTCTTTGACATATGTATATGATTATCAAGGGGGTTTGCATGAAGATTACCTTAAGCACAGAAGATTTCTATGCTAGTTGGCAAAGATCCTTCGAAGAAGATGTTAGATCTACCACGAAAAGCCCTCCAAGCGTAGAGCCTCTAACGATATCCACACGAACAACTTCTTTGGGAACCTTGTAGGCTTGCTTACTTTGATTTTTGAGTGCTAGCTCCCTTGAATTATTTAAGAACACAAGAAGAAGAAAAACCTAACAATTAGGAGAGAGAGAGAGAGAGAGAGACGTCTAGAGAGAGAAAGAGGCGTGCCTTTTTCTTTCTTCAATTTTCTCTCACTAGTTTTCTTTTGTGTTGCAATAATAATTCAAGAGTCAAAGTATGAACCTATTTATATATGTCGCGCCCCATTTTTCAAAAAAGGATAATAAATGATAATATGATAATAAGTGTGGTGAATGTGTTAGTTGGAAAAAGGAAAATTAAAATGCATTGTTGTGTTTATTTGTTGGGAAAAGAGGATAGGTATTTGTAAAATGATTTTTAGAAAATATTGTACAAAAGACGTGAAATACTTTATTTTTGAAAGCAAATGAAAAGGGCCTAAAATGGGACTTTTGGGAATGCGACGGTTTTTGGGCCCGAAAATAGAGTCTAAAAAGGGTTTTTTAGTGAAAAAGAAGTCGCCACTTGGTATTGAGTTTTGGTGTACCAAGTCACCCGAAAATATTTTATAAAACGTAAGAGAATTAAAAATGATTTATTAAAATGATTTTGGAAAAATATAGGAAAAACAAGAAAAACCCTTTTAGACGACTCCAGGTCTTTGAAAAACAAGAGAAAAAGGTTCGGGAGTCACAGTTGAAGAAAGGGAAGGCAAAGGCTCGCGCCTAAGGCACCCTTTCAACCTAGCCGAAACTAGTTGCGAGGTTTAGTCTAAATTTTCCTAATATAACCCTAAGATTTTATCGCATTTGGATGCAACTATATGAATGCAAATCTAATCCTAAAAATGAATATCGATTAAGGGACGAAATGTTCCACTTGAGGTTTGAGTCGGAATTATCGCATTAATTGCGAAACCCGGATATAGACCTCGACGGAGTCACGAGTATAGATGCTAAATGGAATGCAAAAGAAAAGAGAAAATAATAGTATAGATAGTAAGTGAACAAAGAAAATGGGGATGCAACATAACGGGTGCGGGGGACTAATAGACTCGTGACTATCTGTTTCTACTCACGGAGGGGGGAACGACATGTACGCCATCGCTTCCCACGTGAGTAGATGACTATTTCTTAGTCGAAATCACGCAAATGACCTAAAATTCTATGTGTAGTGGAATCTAAATGTTATGCACCAAATAGATGTTAAAATAAGTAATAAGTTATAAAGTATATATAAAAAACTCATAGAAAATGGGAAAAGCCTAAAAAGATAAAATGTGTGTGAAATGGCATAGAGTGAACACGAAAAATGATCCTAATGCTAAAATGACCTAAAGGCATAGCATTGGACTAGCCTATTTTCTAAAAAGTTCTCCGCTAGCGTTGGACTAGCGAAGAAAACGAAATTAACCACAACTAGCTTTGGACTAGTGTGGCGACGATACACATATATAATTAAAGCAAGTAAATAAATAAAGCATGTATTAAAGCAATAAATCACATAAAAGCAAATAATAGCAAGTAGGAGCACATAGCACATAAGCATGGTATTCTAGATGCGAGTTCCTAGGAAAAGCGAATAAAACACACAAGCACATAACACACATAGCACACAAAGCCCTAACTATTACACCGGAGAAGCCTAATTACAATCTAAAAATAAAAAGGTAACCTATCTAGCCTATCTATTACATTTTCTATCTAAATACATAAAATTTTTGTTAAATGGATAACACATAAACTATCTATTACATTAACTATCTAAATACAAAATTTTGCTAAATAGAATATTACCTATCTATTACATTTCTTTGAATAATCAAAATTAAATTCGAATAAATAATATGACATAAATAAATAAACACTCTCACATGGATAAAAAGTATAAGCACAAAAACACGTAGAAAAACACATAGGAGCACGTAGGAGCACATAAAAGAAATATTGGAAGGGTAATCGAGGTACCTCTCATTCGTAAACCCGGTATAAATTGCTACTAAAATGAACAAACACGTCAAAATTACCACTATTTAATAAGTCAATCACTAATTTGAATAATTTTCTACCTATCACTATGAACTCACTACGATAATTCAAACAATCATAGCAATAATGAACAAAATAAGAGGAAGAAAATAATGATAATAATAATTAATTATTTAGGAAGAAAAATGAAAATTGTTTAAGTCAAAAAATAAATAAGCAAATAGATAAATAAAGCAAAACAACAAAAATAAAATAAAAATAAAATAAATAATAATAATAATAATAATAATAGAAGATAAAACATAATAATACATACATTGAAATTTTAACACCTCAAATAAGAATTATTAAAATAACTAAAAGGAAAATAGAGAAACTAATTTGAACATTAATTAGACTAACAAGACCCAATTTTAGAACATTAATTATAAGTTTGATAAAAATAAATAAAGAAAATGTAAAAAGAAATAATTTAAAGCTTTGAGGACTTAACTAATTTTAATTAACACTTTTTTAGCAAAAATAAAATATTATAAGATTTGGATTAAAAGTGGAAATTTAAGCAATATTCTAAAGTGAAAAATGTAATTTGCAACAAGTAAAAAGGTAAAATTATAATTTTAAACCTTACTTACGGTAATGACATAGTTTACAACGAATTTAAAGGCCTAAAATATAATTTTCAGCAAGTATAATGCCCAAAAATAAAAAATTCCAGCAATACTTAAGTCCAAGAATATAATTTCAGCAAAGTCATTAAACAATACCTAATTTACAGCAATGTCTAGGGTCAAATTATAATTTTCAGCTATATAAAAGGGCCAAAATAAAAATTCCAGCAACTACAAGTATAAAAATACAAATTCCAGCAACAAATAAAGGCTAAAATATAATTCTAACAATTAATGGAGGTCTTAAAACAAATTCCAGCAACATAAAGGACCAAAATATAAATTCCAGCAACAATAAGGGGCCAAAAATAAAATTCCAGCAAGTTTGGGGACAAAAATGCAAAAATTCCAGCAATGTGAGGGACCAAATTGCAAATTCCAGCCACATTCAAGGACTAAAACAGAATTCCAGCGACATTTAAAGCCTAAAATACAATAACAGCAAGCTTGGGATGTAAAATTGTAATTTTTATAAATATCAGAGGGTAAAATTGCAATTCCAGAAAAATTATAGGGGTCAAAATGTAATTACCGAAAAATATAGGGTCAAAAATGGAAATTAAAAAAACGTAGGGGGCCAAAATTATAATTAGATAAAAGTCGGGGGACCTAAATGCAATTAATTAGGACCTAATTGAAAAGAAAATAAATTATGGGGGTCAGATCTACAATAAACAGAAACTAAAATGCACAAATCAAAAAACTTTCAGGGCCACAGTAGCATTAATGAAAATACAAGAACTATAAAATAAATACTTATTATTAATTAAAAATAAATTAAAAAAAACTAACTAATCAAAACGACGTAGTTTTGAGTGAAACTACGTCAAAACGACGTAGTTTTCACTAAAACTTTTTTTTTTTTTTTTTCAGACGTTTTTCCCCCCCAGATTTCCTTTTTTCTTTTTTACTTTCTTTTCTTTCTTTCTCTCTTTTCTTTCTTTTCTCTCTCTTTTCTCTCTTCTTTCTTTCCCGGTTCTGTCCTTCTTCCTCCCCTGGTTCTACCCCGATTCTGATCTCTCTCTTCCTCGCCGTCCGCCTCTCTCTCTCCGTGTGTCTCTCTCTCACACAGGTCTCTCTCTCTCTCTCGCCGTGTGTCTCTCCGCTCTCTCTCTCCAGTCTTCCATCGCCGGATTTCTCTCTCTAATTCCATCTTTCTTTCTTTCAATCCGTTTCCTTCCCCCTCTAAACTCCCTAATTCTTTAAACCAAAATTCTTCATTAAATCCTAAATTTCAAGTATATAAATCGGCCAATTTACAAATCAAACAAAAGCAAAAGAAATTAAAATAAATTGGGGATGAGAGTTTTACCTGTTTCGGATGGTAGGGTTGGTGGTGATGGGGCGAAGTTGCTCTGATCTGGTAGGGCTTCAAATTTCGGTGATGGAGTCCGGCCGGTTGGTGAAGGTGGCGAAGTGGGTGGCGCCAATTGTTGCTGACCGTTGTTGTTGTTGTTGTTGTTGATTTTTTTTTTATTTAAAATTCGCAGGTGTGTGTGTGCGGATATATGTGTGTTTATGGAGTCAATGAAACTGGTGTGTGTAATGTGTGTTTTATGCAGGAGGTTTTGCAGATTGTGTGCAAGTGTGTGTTGTGCGTGTGTTTTGCAGGTTGTGTGCAATGTGTGTGTCTGTGTGTGTTTTGCAGGTGTGTGTAAGTGTGTGTTTTCTGTGTTGTGGAAAAATGCAGTGTATTGTTGCAGAGGAGTGTGTATTGTGAGTGAATGTGGCTGTGTTTTGCAGGTGAATTTGCAGGTGTTTGTGAATGTTGTGTGTTCTGTGCCTGTGCGTTGTGTGTGTTGTGCGTGTGTTTGTGTTTTGCAGAGAGGGAGGGGAAAGAAAATGCAGGTGTGTGTGATGTGTGTGTTCTGTGTTTTGCAGAGAGAGAGGGGAAAGAAAATGCAGGTGTGTGTGATGTGTGTTTTCTGTGTTGTGGAAAAATGCAGTGTAGTTTGTGTGTGTGAGTGATTGTGTGAATGTGTCTGGTGGGATGAAAACGTGCAAGTGTGTGATCTGTGGTGAGGTTGTGCCAAGAGAAAGAGAGAGCTGTGTGCAGATGAGGTTGTGAGGTGCATATGAGTTGTGTGTATTTGATGCGTTTCTGTGAGTGTCTGTGTGAGTGCAAGTGAGTGTTGTGTTGGTGGATGTTGTGTGCAGGGGAGTGAAAATGTGCAGGTATGAGTGTGTGTAATGTGTGAAGAAAGGGAGTCAGGGAGCCGAGAGGGAGAAGAGTGTCTGCAGGTGAGGTTGTGAGTGACTGAGAGAGTTCTCTGTGTGTAGTGTGGTGTGTTTGTGTCTGTAAAATGGTCAAAACCAAAAACTCAATCAAATCCCCAAAAATCTGAAAAAAAAATGAGTGCAAGTGATGTGATTAGGCATGGAGTTTGGTGGTTTAGGTAGGATTGGAAGCATGGCTGCCATCAGCCATGGCAGGAAGCAAACAGCAGCAGCAACGCTGCTGCTGCTGTTCATCATTTTTTTTTTTTTGAGAAAAATAAAGGGAAACAAGTGAAATAAAATAAAATATATCGGGATCTCTAAAATCACTAAGAAAAATACTGAAATTTATAGTCATAAAACGAATAAATAAAATTTACTGCAAAAATTTAAAAATTAACGTACCATTAAAAATGTGCGATTAATAGAAAAATAATAATAACAAATAATAATAATAATCAAATATTAAAATAAATATTAAACATTTCTAAAAATCATGAAATTTATACGGGAAATTCATGAATATATGAGCTATGCATAAAAAAAAATTCACTTGAAAAAATTCTCATAAAAAGAATGCATTGGGAAACGTGCCATTAATAAACAAAAAGATAAAAATTAAATAAATACTAGACGACCTCTAAAAATTATGAGATTTTTACAGAAAATTTATGAGTATTCAAAATGCATATATAAAATTTTTTTCACTTGAAAATTCTCATAAAAATAACGCATTGGAAAACGTGCCGTTGAATTAAAAAATACTAAAATTTTAAATAAATGATGAATGACTCCTAAAAATCATTAAAATCATAAATAATGATAAAAATAGTAAAATCATGTATTTAGGAAATAAAATAAAATAAACTAATATTTACATTGTGAAATTACCATTTTGCCCCTAGTACGATGAATTAGATATAATACGCGAAAATTGTACTCGCCCCCCGAAAAATAAAAAAAATACCCCCTAAAATAAAGTAACACATATATTTTTACAAAAAGTGTGTCAAAATTTGGTGTCTACAATAGAGGAAGTATTCTAGTCTTTTAGGAAATAAAACTAATTGAAAACCAAGAAGGTTTACGTCACTTATTTTAAGCTAATCCTTCTCCTTTAGAAAATCTATTTCATAAGGAAACTAATTAGTTACTTTATTTCTTTTAGGAAACTAACTTCCTATAAAACTTAGAATATTTATAAATAAGTCCTTTAAGTTAATTTATCTCATAAATTAACCCTATAAGTATCTCATACTTATCTTAATTATATTTTAACACAAAGATTTTGTTCTTTATGTGTGTGACCCATTAGGTTTCATTCACGTTGGCAATAAGTATAAATTATAACTCATTAATTGAGCTAGATAAATTAAACACTTTTAATTTATTATTAATTCACTAATTAATCAATTCATACTTATAGATCATGAGTGGCGTCTAGCAATACATCATGACCACCCAAGTGAATAGGAAAGTCATAGGGTAGGCCATATCCTTTAATGACAATGTTACCGTGTAATTAATATACTTTCACCACACTATATCCCAATTAGTCTAAAAGTATAGTGCATACTTTAATAATGACTAATTTATATTTTCTTGTTCTAGAAATATAACTTTTCATGATGTATAATTTTGAAACTACTTACAAGTTATACTATCACTTCTGCAGAAAATTTATGAGTTAATATTTCTAACAAGTAGCCATAAAGGGATATACTCTCCTATTAAGGAGTGGTGAATCCTATATTGATTACTCACTATCTTTCCATGCTTCAAACTATACCCAAGCTCTAACCTATGGGCTACCCTTTTATGAGCACCGAAGAATAGAGTCAAAGTATAGCAATCCACACTCAAGATACTATGGTATTCTCAAGTCAAAGGATCACTTACACTATTGCCATTAAGAGTTTAACCATTGGCACTATAGTTAAAACTCTTGGCGGATCAATCCAATGAATTTGTTCTCAAATAAGCATTTACATACCAGCTTAAGTGTCACGCACACCATAGTCAATAAGATCAACTTCTACTTACCATAAATAGAGGCAAAGTATGTGCTAGTCTAACCGTATTAATGATCTCCAATTTCATTAATACTATGACCAGAGATATTTAAGAATATGACTTTATGTATTAGAGTCTCATAATTGTAACCCTTATAATCTCTAATATACACTCAATATTTTAAGGATTTTATCAATTAAACAAGTAACATGGAAATACAAGTATAGATGATAAAAAAAATACCACATGGATAAATATAACATAAATAAGTGTAACACAAAACACCTTAAACCATCTTGATTTTAGGACATACACTAACAAACTCCCACTTGCACTAAAATCAATCACTGATTTGTTTTAGGCCAAAAGCATTTACATGAACATCATGTTTTTCTGGGACAAGGCCTTAGTGAGATGATCAGCTATGTTATCATCAGTGGAAACCTTTTCTATCCTTACATCATTCCTACCAACTATTTCTCTAATAAGATGGTAGCGCCTAAGTACGTGTTTAGATCGTTGATGAGACTTAGGTTCCTTTGTTTGGGCGATGGCACCATTGTTATCACAATACAAATGTATAGGATCAACAATGGAAGGAACCACTCCTAACTCGGTAACGAACGTCTTGATCCAAACAATCTCTTTTGCAGCTTCAGAAGTAGCAATGTACTTGGCTTCAGTTGAAGAATCAGTGGTAGTTTCTTGTTTCAAACTCTTCCAACTCACAGCACCACCAATTAACATGAATATAAATCCAGACTGTGACTTACTATCATCCTTGTCAGACTGAAAACTCGCATCAGTGAAACCACACACTTCTATAGTGTGTCCTCCATAAATCAAGAATAATTCTTTAGTTCTTCTCAAGTACTTAAGAATATTCTTGACAACTACCCAGTGACCCTCACCAGGGTTAGTTTGGAATCTACTCGTAATATTTAGAACATAAGAGACGTCGGGTCTCGTATATAGCATAGCATACATAATGGATCTATTGTTGAGGTATAAGGAACTTTTTGCATGCTATCAATCTCGACAGGTGTCTTAGGACACATGTCTCTCGAAAGAGTAATCCCATGTCTCATAGGTAAGTACCCCTTCTTCGATTGTTCCATGCTAAAACTCTTTAACATCTTGTCTATGTATGTCAATTGACTGAGACCAAGTTGCCTCTTGAATCTATCTCTATAGATCCTAATTCCCAAAATATAGGTTGCCTTTCCTAAATCTTTCATGTAGAAACTTTTAGATAGCCATACCTTTACAGTTTGTAGTAAAGGTATGTCGTTTTCCATCAACAATATGTCATCCACATAAAGTATTAAAAAAACGACGCTCACCAGGTTGTATACACAAGGCTCGTTTTTGTTTTTAAGAAAACCAAACTCTTTGATTGTCTCATCAAAACGAATGTTCCAACTTCTTGAAACTTGCTTGAGTCCATAAATAGACTTTTGTATCTTGCATACCTTATGACTATCAATGGAGTCAAAACCTTTAGGTTATGTCATGTACACATCCTCTTACAAATTCCCGTTAAGGAATGTAGTCTTGACATCCATTTACCAAATCTTATAGTCATAATAAGCAGTTATGGTAAGCAAAATCTTAATGGATTTAAGCATAGCAACTGGCGAAAAGGTTTCTTCAAAGTCAATTTCTTGCCTTTATTTATAACCTTTTGCCACTAACCTTACTTTATAGGTAATAATGTTACCATCCATGTCAGTCTTTCTTTTAAAGACCCACTTGCACCCTATAGGTTTTATCCCTTTAGGTGGCTCGACCAAGATCCATACCTCGTTCTCATACATAAAATCCATTTCGGATTTCATGGCTTCACGCCATTTCAAAGAGTCTATATTAGACATAACTTTTTTGTAGCTAGTAGGGTCGTCATCATCTATGACTAACACATCATTGCTCTCACTAATGAGAAATTCATATCTCTCATGAGCATAACGTGTTTTACTAGATCTACGAATTTCTTGTGTAACTTGAGCTTCCGATTGCGCCTCATCAACATGTGGCGTAAGCTCTTGTTCCAACTGTTGACTATTTTGTGGTTCTTGAATTTCTTCAAGTTCTACTTTACTCCCACTACTTCTTTCAAGAATAAATAATTTTTCTAAAAAAGTAGCATGTCTTGAAACAAACACCTTTTGCTCAAGGGGATTGTAGAAGTAGTATCCACGACTCTCTTTAAGATACCCCACAAACAAGCATTTGTCAGACTTAGCCTCTAGCTTGTCTGACATGTTCCGCGTCACATAAGCAGAACAACCCCAAATCTTTAAATGATTAAGATTTGGTTTCTTACCATACCAAATCTCATAGGGTGTGGTATCAACAGATTTTGATGGAACACGGTTGAATATATAGGAGACGAAATTTAAGGCATATCCCCAAAACGAATTAGAAAGTGATGCATGGCCCATCATGGAACATATCATATCTAATAAAGTATGATTTCTCCTTTCAAACACACCATTTAGTTGTGACGTGTATGAAGGAGTCCATTGAGGAATAATCGCATTTTTCTCTAAATATTATTGGAACTCTTGACTTAAGTATTCTCCACCTCGATCAGATATAAATGTTTTGATACTCTTGCCAAGTTATTTCTCAACTTCAACTCTAAAAACTTTAAACTTTTCAAAAGTTTCAGATTTGTATTTCATTAGAAACACATAACCATATCTAGAATGGTCATCCGTGAAAGTGATGAAGTAGGAGAAACCATCTCTAGCATGGATCGACATTGGGCTATAAACATCAGTATGTATATGTAGATACCAAATTTTGACACACCATTTATTTTCAAACACTGGGGGGGTATGTTTGCACTTTTTGTTACAAATTTTAATTTTTAATTTTTCAAATAATTTGGGGGGCAAAATAGTAATTTATCTGTAAATATTTTTCTATCAACTTTTGGGGGTTTTAAATTCATATTTTACTTTTATGTGAATTTGTTAATTTCTTATGATTTTTCTGAATTTAATTGGTATTTTTTATTATTTTTATTTTGTACCAGCTAAGGGCAAAATCGTCATTTTACAATTAAATTCATTTTTCACCAATTTTGAGTCAAAAATGCATTTTTCAGTGTTTTAAACTTATTTTAGTTTTTGGTAATTTTTTGAGGTCGATAATTATTTTTCCGTGAATTTTCATTGCCCGAGGGCAAAATCGTCATTTTTACAAATTAAATTCATTTTTCACCAATTTTGAGTCAAAAATGCATTTTTCAGTGTTTTAAACTTATTTTTAGTTTTTGGTAATTTTTTTGAGGTCAATAATTATTTTTTTGTGAATTTTCATTGCCCAAGGGCAAAATCGTCATTTTGCAAATTAAATTCATTTTTCACCAATTTTGGGTCAAAAATGCATTTTCCAGTGTTTTAAACTTACTTGTAATTTTTGATAATTTGTTGAGGTCAATAGCTATTTTTTCTGTAAATTTTGTCATCCAAGGGTAAAATTGTCATTTCACATCCCAAACTCTTTTTTCACCAATTTTTAGGTCCCAAATTCGTTTTTAGATTTTAAGTACTAAGTTTCTAACTTTTTTAGGGTGAATTTTTATTAATAAATTCGTTATTTACATTTTCTTATTTATTATTATTTTTGTAAGAGAAAATAGATTTTAAGGATAAAATTGTAATTTTTGTAGTCAAGGGCATTTTGGTCTTTTAGCCCTTTCTTGGAGGTTAAGACTTTGTGCAGTATAAATACCCCACTTAAGAAGTAAAAAAAGGGGAGAAAAAATAGGAAACCCTAAAACACTTTTGCTTTTGGTAATTTGGATTAAAAAACACACACACTCCACACCTAAAAACACCTAGTTGAAGCCGCCTTCATCATCTGGCTACTGTTCATCGTCTTCCTCAAGAAGGCTGCTACTGTTCATCACAGATCCACTTTTCAGCTTGAAAAGGTAAATTTTTCTATTGGCATTGGTTCATTTTCTTTCATTTCTACGTGAATCTGATTATGTTTTTTCCATTATTATTACTTAAAGTTAGTTGAATTTTGCTTGGGTTTTGTTTTCAATCGTTACTTTAGTTTCTTTCTTTCTTTGTGTTTTTGTTTCTGGGTTTTATTCTTGTTCTTCTGTGATTGTTTTTTCATTATTTCTTCCCTCCTCTGCCGGAGCTCCGCCTCTCAATATTCACCACCGCCTCACCGCCTCTCTCTTCCTTTCTCCACCACCTCACCACCAGATTTCCACCGGAATCTTCCATCAAAACAACCCCATCGCAACACCAGCTCCATCAGCACCATAGTCCAAACCTGCAAAGAAAACTCGCAGACCACATACATACACACATGGATACACAGATATCAGTCGTACAGCACACAAAATTTACACAGATCATTCACGCCCTCACCGCCATGTCTTCCATCACTCACTACCCAAATCCATTGGCACAAACATTAAGACCCCAGTTCCCATGACCAAACTCAAATTCGGTCACAACCAAATCCACCACCCCTGATTTCACTAGACCACCAGATTTTCTCTACCTGCGCCATCCAAACCTCAAACATCATTCTCTTAGAGCCTTCTACAACCCACCCTTAATGCCTGCAAAGCCCTGTATCTCCTTACCACTACCCATAGCAGCCCCTCAAAACCAACCATTACAGCCACAATTGTAGTCCAAAATCACAATACCACAAATCCACCATAGACAGCCCAATCACAACCAGCACGCACACCATTCGGTCAGCTATCACAACCATCACAAGACTCCAAAAACCACCACCTCACTGTCGGCACACCACTACACAGGGGATCACAATCGTTCTTCAAGTCACCAATCAATAGGCAGCACAATAAAACCACCATCAAAGCACTGCCCATGGCAGCAGAGCACAACCACGCACAAAACTCCCTCGCTACACTACTATCGCCCCCCGTAAATCAACAATCACCAAGCAGCCATTACCCAAACCGCAACCTACCCCAAAACACAGACAAACGACCATCTCCTCCCCTGCCACCTCTGTCTTCAGCTACCGTTCCATCACAAACCATCAACCACATCCATTCTTTGTTGCCAATCACCACAACCTGCAGAAAACAAACAAACAAATAGATACACAACATCCCCAATTCATCAATTATCATTTTCGATTTTAGCTATCTTTATCTCTGCAATCCCAAAATTGCATTACTATTGCCAGAACACAACCAATTCGCTACTCCCATCCACCTGCAGAAACAATTCCACAACCATTGAATCACCATTAACCTGCAAAAACAAGACAAACAAACCAATTTTTCTCAAAACCCTCCCCTGCCACCGCGACAACCCACCACTCCATCCCGCACCGTAAGCCCACACCCAATTTCAGTCATCAATGGCATCATGCCTATCCTCCTGTAGCTAAAGACCTCCCCAAATCCTCATGACCAACGAGAGAGGAAGGTGGGATAGAGGGAGACACAGAGGCGGAGAGAACTGCGAGGGAGTGAGAAGACCAGAGAAAGGGCGTTCGAAAGAAAGAGTTGAGGGAGAGTGAATGAGAAATCGAAAGAAACTGAGCGAGCAGAGAGGGAATAGAGAGAAGAAAGACTACAGAGAGAGATGCGAGAGTGAATCTAGAGAAATCAGAAAGAATAGAAATCAGAGAAAGAAAGAAACGAGGGAGAACCGAGAGAGAAAGAGGGAGATCAGTAAGGTACAGGACTAGGAAGAGAGAACAAAGGAGGGATCAGGGGCATAGGAATGGGGGAGTGAGGACGCCGGAGAAGTAGAGAGTAGAATTAGAAGAAAACTAGAGTAGAGAAGGAAGAGAAGAAAGAAAAGAGGAGAAGAAAGAAAACAAGCCAGAAGAGGAGAGAGCATCTGGAGAGAAAAGAATTGAAGCAGAGAGAACAGAGACGAAAAATTGAGGAGAAAAGAAGGAGAAGAAGGGAAGAAGAGAGAAAATCGGGGAGGGGAAAGAAAATTTGGGGCGTGTATTATTATTATTTTAGTATTTTAGTTTTAACTAATATGTGATTGATTTTTTTTTTAATTCTGTTTTAATTCAATCATTTGATTTAATTCAATTCACAAAAAATCAGTTGGTAAATTTAGTTTTAATCTTGTTTAACATTTTCACTCTTTTGGATTATCTTTTAATTAGGGTGAATATTTAAATTTTAATCTTTGTGTTCTTGAGTATTTTAATGTGCCTTCAAAAGATTTTGTTTTATTTAATTAAGTCCTTAATAATTATCAATTATCTCTCAAATTTTGCTTTTATTTCAATTAAGCCCCCGAATAAATTGCAGATTGCCCCCTCTTAGGTTTAATTTCTTTCAATCAAGTCTTTATTAATTGTAATTAAGCCTCATTAGTGGCTAGAATTTATGTTTTGTGCCACACTTGTTAAAATTTACGGTTTTTGTCCTCCCGATTGATTTTAATTTTGCATCTTTACCCCCTTAAACTTATGTGAATTTTAATTTTACTCTTTAAGTTTTATAGGGTTTATTTTAGCCCCCTTGGTTGCTAGAATTCATTTTTTTATCCCAAATTTGTCAATAGTTATATATTTTAGTTTTATTTGATTATACTAGGATGCCTTGACTTGTTTGTTCATTTTTTAGTAGTATTTGTACCAGGTCTTCGAGAGGTATCCATATTTCTTATTAATGTCTCTTTTATGTGCTCAAATGTGCCTTATGTGATTTTTATGCGTTTATCCACATATTTCCTATTTGCTATTCTCTTTGTGCATTTATTTCTTTCATGCAATTTCATTTTGAATTTAATTATTTCTTTATTAGTATTTTGATAAAAATGTAATATTTTTGTATTTAGCTAGTCAATGTAATAGTTAGATTATTTTTTTCATATTTTATCAAAAATTTTGTAATTAGATAGAAAGTGTAATAGATAGGGTATTTTTAATTGCCCCCCTTAAATTGTAAATCAAGCCCCCATTGTAATAGGATTTATTTGCTTTTGCGTGCTTATGTGTTTATTTCTTTTACCGTTTTCATTAGGATTTTTGCATTTAGAATATTATGTTTATGTGTTATGTGCTCCTATGTGATCTTATATGATTTTGTATGTTTTAATTGCTTTGAATTCATGCTTTAATATTTAATTCATGATTTATGGTATTCCGTCACCACACTAGTCCAACGCTAGTTGTGGCTTCTTTCTTTCCCGTTAGTCCAATGCTAATGGGACTTTTTAGAACGGGCTAGTCCAACGCTAGACCCTCAGGACATTTAGTATTAGGGGCATTTGTGTGGATTTCACATCTCATTTCACACATTTTTAGTTTTCTTTCCATTTGGCATGATTTTTACTATTATTTATTATTATTATTATTATTATTATCATTTTTAACACATTTTTAAAATACATGACATCTAGGTTGCATCTCATTTAGAAATTAGGACATTTATGTGATTCGACTAGAAATAGTCGTCTACTTGCGTGGGAAGCGGTGGCGTACATGCCGTTCCCCCCCTCCGTGAGTAGAAACATTTATTCACGAGTTACTAGTTTCCTGTACCCGTCGTGTTGCATCCCCACTTTCTTCAATAACTTATTATATATATTATTATTTTCTTTTCTTTTTGCATCCATTTTGCATAAAAACTCGTGACTCCCTCGAGGTCTCGACTCGGGTTTCGCAATTAATGCGATAATTCCGACCAAGTCTCGACGGAACATTTCGACCCTATCGATACTCATATTTAGACTTAGGATTTGCATTCATTTAGATACATCCAAAACGCGATAGAATCCAGGGTTAATTTAGGAAATTTTGATTAAACCTCGCAACTAGTCTCGGCTAGGTTGAAAGGGTGCTTTAGGCGCAAGTCTTTGCCTTCCCTTTCTTCAAATGTGACTCCCGAACCTTTTTATCTCGTTTTTTCGTAGACCGGAGTCGAAAAAGGGTTTTAAAATGTTTTTCTAAAATTTTTATTTAATTTTTATTAAACGGTTTTTCGGGTGACTCGGTACACCCTAACTCAGTACCAAGTGGCGACTCCATTTTTAAAATAAAATAAAACCCTTTTTCAAAATTAGTTGGCCAAACCTGTCGCACTTTTAGTCCCGCCCTTGTTTTCTTTTAAAATGCCATTTTTCTTAAAATACACTTTTTCAATAAAAACCCGATTTTTCACACACGCGCACGATTTTTCCCAAAAACTTGCTTTTTCAAAAGGGTCATTAGACTAGACCGTCTTTTCAGAACGCGACAGTCACGACTCCACTAGCACCATTTTTTCCCTTCACCCACGATTTTTCGGATGCGACAGTATAAGCCCAAGAAGGTCACTAGCACATTCACCCTTTCCAGTAAAAGGTGTCTTGGTCATCTTCCCCAGTAAACAAGATTCGCATGTCCTAAATGATTCATAATCAAATGAGTCTAAGTATCCATTTTTATGTAACTTGGATATGCGTTTCTCATTTACATGACCAAGTCTACAATGCCAAAGGTATGTTTGGTTAACAATATCTAATTTTTATTTCTTGGTGTTTATGTTGAGAATGGACTTTTGTTCATCTAGAATGTATAAACTATTAATTAATGTACCAATACCATAAATAATACCATCACATGAAAAATAACAACTTTTATTCCTTTGAATGATGGTAAAACCATCTAAATCTAACAATGAGATAGAAATGATATTCTTTGTAAGTACGTGAACAAAATAACAGTTTCTTAATTCTAAAATAAGCCCAGTGGGCAAAGAGAGTACATAAGTTCCTACGGCTAATGCAACAACTCTTGCTTTATTCCTCACGCGTAGCTCGACCTCTCCCTTTGCCAGGAATCTATTATCTTTAAGACCCTACATATTATTACAAATATGAAATTCAGATCCGGTATCTAATATCCATGAGTCTTGGTTAGTGGATAAATTAATCTCAATCATAAACATATCAGAGGTTGAAGTTTCATCAAACTTCTTAGACTTCAAAGAGTTAAGGTAGGCCTTGCAATTCCTCTTCCAATGCCCATCTTGTCCGCAATGAAAGCATGTGCCCTTGGGTTTGTCCTTCTTAACTCCACCCTTAGGCTTAATTCTCTTTTTCTTGAATTTCTTAAGTCAAAAATTAGGCTTCTTTTTCTTAGAGCCCGAGACAAGCATAACGGTGCTCTTCTCCTTCTTAAGATTAGGCTCAGGAGTCTTGAGCATGTTCATCAATTCAGTCAACGTGTACTCAATTTTTCGCATGTTGAAGTGCAGGATGAATTGTGAATAGTTCTCAGGAAGGGACTGAAGAATTAAGTCAATATTTAACTCATTGTTAGAGGTGTGTTCCAGATCAGCTAATTTTTCAATTAGCCCGATCATCTTCAGTATATGGGTAGTCACTGAAGTTCCCTTTACCATCTTGTATTGATAAAGCTCCCTTGAGGTCTCATACCTCTCAGTCCTAGCTTATACGTCGAACATTTCTTTTAAGTGCACAATCATGGACGGAGCATTCATCTTAAGATGTTATTTTTGCAATACCGGGAACATAGCAGCTAACATGATACATGTTGCAGCATCATTGTCAACTTTGTGCATCTCATATGCATCTATGTCCTCAGGTGATGCAGTAGCAAGAGGAGGAGGGGGCAATGGTCTATCGAGGACATACTCAATTTTTTCATATTTGAGAACAATTCGCAAATTGATATTCCAGTCCTCAAAGTTGGCTTCATTGAGTTTGTTGTCAAGAATCGGTCGCAAATTCATGTTAGACATTCTACAAAAAGTAAAGGCAGAAAATACGTATTTGTTTTATGTTATATATGCAAATAAAAAATGTAGATTCGTAAATTTGTTTGGTTTGCTCCCACTATTTTATTTCAAATCAATAACCCTCAATATTGATTTGAAAATCTGTTGGAGATTTCTAGTGGGTTAGGATCCCATCTAATTAGTTTTGTGTTTGACAGAGGCTAATGCCCCAAAGATAAATTCGATTATGTAGATAATTATTTATCAATCACAACTCTTATGACTCCTAGATAGTTGGGTATCAACTCTTTGAAATTTACATCTTATGTATTACTCAACATTACCTCAAAAATATCAAAACATTGACGAAAGCCAAACTCGTTATGTAATTTTTGTTAAGTCAAACCCATTATTCAGAAATCATATCTCATAACAAAAACATATTCCGAGTAAGGTGACCTTGACGGAGGCCAACATGTCAATCCTTAATAAGAACTCATCATTTTTGTTATAATAATGGAAGGTAACTTAAATAGATAACTTAATATTTGAAATTGAGGGATTTTATTTTAAATATTAATGTCTCATCATATTATGCAATTAAAAAATATCAATCATATAAAATAAAAACATAATAAACGTGGATGATTATGGACTTTAACTAATAATATTTTCTTCGAGCCTTGAAAAAAATATTTGGTTAAAATTCCTAAGGGACGTGTCAACTCATTGATGCACCTCCTTGGTTGCTCTTTGGTGCCATCTCCATCTTCTTGTACATTATATATGTAATTCTAGTCTAAACAATTTAAAAATAAACCAATTCCTAACCTATACTTTGTACATTACAAGTATTGATCAAGAAACCTCGAGTTACATTCGATGGGAGTTTGGGTGAGAAAAGAATTACATCAGAAAAATAGAGAGTAAAGGACATGCAGGCCCTATTTATAAAACCAATACAAGCCAATCATAAAAGAAGTAATAACCATTCAATCACATTGGTCTAGTCCATAATCATCCACCATACCATCTTTCAATTTAACAATTAAGTAAATTTATTTAATTCTAGTCATAAAACATATGGTCTAAATAAATTAGATTAATGCTCTTGAAATTTATTTGTCTAAAAAATATAGTTATAGAAGGTATAAGTTTACAAATTTTAACTTTCTAATCCTTAACAATTAAAATTAGAAAGTGTTTTAATAGAGAAATAATAAAAAATTTGCGTTTTTCAAAAATTTTAAAAATCCCGCTAGGGTTCCGCCTTGAGTCGTTGGTGTGAGCCGTGGATACACTACCCACATCTCGTGCCCATGGCTCGCGAACAGACTCGAGCCGCGGGTTCCAGACGTGGGTAAAACACCCACGGCTCATGAGCCGCGGGTACAGTACCCACGGCTTAGACTTGAAAAATACGATCTCTTAGCCGTGAGTTCAGCCGCGGGCAAATCACCCATGGCTGGGCTTCTACAATTGCGAAAAATAATTTTTCTTGATTTTTTTTCAAAGCTCTTTTGAACCAAAACGTGTCAAACAATTTATAAACATTGAATTCAACCTTAAGAACTCATCTTAATTATTTAAAATACTTTTAAACAATTAAGAACTTATCTTAAAAATCAAATTCATGATTTTTCTAAAACAATTTTGAGACAAAATTCATCAAGAACAAGCCATCCATATTTTTGACAATTAAATAAACATAATCATATAGATATAATCAAAGTAGGCTCTGATACCACTGTAAGGTAATAGCATAGGTAACGCAGTGGAAAAATAAAATTTTATTACCTTAACTATGGATCTCTTTGACATCTCTATATGATTATCAAGGGAGTTTGCATGAAGATTACCTTAAGCACAGAAGATTTCTATGCTAGTTGGCAAAGATCTTTCGAAGAAGATGTTAGATCTATCACGAAAAACCCTCTAAACGTAGAGCCTCTAACGATATCCACACGAACAACTTCTTTGGGAATCTTGTAGGCTTGCTTGCTTTGACTTTTGAATGCTAGCTCCCTTGAATTATTTAAGAACACAAGAAGAAGAAAAACCTAACAATTAAGAGAAAGAGAGAGAGACGCCTAGAGAGAGAAAGAGGCGTGCCTTTTTCTTTCTTCAAATTTCTCTCACTAGTTTTCTTTTGTGTTGCAATAATAATTTAAGAGTCAAAGTATGAACCTATTTATAGAGAAAGTATTCTAGTCTTTTAGGAAATAAAACTAATTGGAAACCAAGAAGGTTTAGGTCACTTACTTTAAGCTAATCCTTCTCCTTTAAGAAATCTATTCCATAAGGAAACCAATTAGTTACTTTATTTCTTTTAAGAAACTAACTTCCTACAAGACTTAGAATATTTATAAATAAGTCCTTTAAATTAATTTATCTCATAAATTAACCCTATAAGTATCTCATATTTATCTTAATTACATTTTAACCCAAAGATTTTGTTCTTTATGTGTGTGACCCATTAGGTTCCATTCACGTTAGCAATAAGTATAAATTATAACTCATTAATTGAGCTAGATAAATTAAACACTTTTAATTTATCATTAATTCACTAATTAATCAATTCATACTTATAGATTATGAGTGGCGTCTAGCAATGCATCATGACCTCCCAAGTGAATAGGAAAGTCATATGGTAGACCATACCCTTCAATGACAATGTTACCGTGTAATTAATATCCTTTCACCACACTATATTCCAATTAGTCTAAAAGTATAGTGCATACTTTAATAATGACTAATTTATATTTTCTTATTTCAGAAATATAACTCTCCATGATGTATAACCTTGAAACTACTTACAAGTTATACTATCACTTCTGCAGAAGATTTATGAGTTAATATTTCCAACAAGTAGCCATAAAGGGATATACTCTCCTATTAAGGAGTGGTGAATCCTATATTGATTATTCACTATCTTTCCATGCTTCAAACTATACCCAATCTCTAACCTATGGGCTACCCTTTTACGGGCATCGAGGAATAGAGTCAAAGTATAGCAATCCACACTCAAGATACTATGGTATTCTCAAGTCAAAGGATCACTTACACTATTGCCATTAAGAGTTTAACCATTGGCACTATAGTTAAAACTCTTGGCAGATCAATCCAATGAACTTGTTCTCAAACAAGCATCCACATACTAGCTTAAGTGTCACGCACACCATAGTCAATGAGATTAACTACTACTTAACATAAGTAGAGACAAAGTATGTGCTAGTCTAATTGTATTAATGATATCCAATCTCATTAATATTATGAATAGGGATATTTAAGAATATGACTTTATGTATTAGAGCCTCATAATTGTAACCCTTACAATCTCTAATACACAGTCAATATTCTAAGGACTTTATCAATCAAACAAGTAACATGGAAATACAAGTATAGATGATAAAGAAAAATACCACATGGATAAATATAACATAAATAAGTGTAACACAAAACACCTTAAACCATCTTGGTTTTAGGGCATACACTAACAGTTTAGTATGTTCAACTGTACATTGACAAGATAGTGATTCTTCAAGGAGTAATAATAGCCATAGTGTCAGATAGGGGCACTCAATTCACATCACAATTTTGGGAGAAATCTCAAGAGGCTTTGGGGATCCAACTTGATTTTAGTACAACCTTCCACCCTAATACAAATGGTCAGTCAAAGCGCACTATTCAAATGTTGGAGGATATGTTGAGAGCATGTGTTATGGTTATTGAGTTTGCCTACAAAAATAGTTACCAATTGAGTTTTGAAATGGCTCTATATGAGGCATTAAATGGTAAGAAGTGTCAGTCTCCTATTTGTTGAGAAGAAGTAAGAGATAAGAAGCTATTAGGCCTTGAGATTTGTACAATTGACTACGAAGACAGTAGCAATAAGCAGAGAGCGTCTTAAGGCAACTCACAGTAGACAGAAGAATTATGCAGATTTGAAGAGAAAACAACTTAAATTTAGTGTTAGTGATCATGCATTCCTTAAGTTATCACCTATGAGAAGGATTATGAAGTTTGGAAATAGAGGTAAATTGTCTCCTAAGTACATTGGACCATTTGAGATATTTGAGAAGATAAGAGGAGTGGCGTCTAGGTTGGTCCTCCCACCAGATTTTTCTAAAGTTCATTCAGTAGTTCCTGTGTTGAGGAAGTGCATAACAGATTTTTCATGTCATTGATTAAACTGAGTAAGGATTTAAGCTATATATAGCAACCAATTGCAATTGTGGATTATCAAATAAAGAAGTTCAGGTCTAAGGAGATTGCTTTAGTCAAAGCACACATGGGAATTTGAAGACGAGATACAAGATAAGTATCCAAATCCATTCCAAGATTGAGATATATAGTTATTTCAAAATTCGAGGACGAATTTTTATGCGAGGGAGAGAATGTGATACTCGAAGTCTAGAAAAGAAAAAGGGGACTCAGATTTCTTTTATAAGAGACGGAAAAATGATCATTTGATCATAACTTAAAGAAAAAGAAACTAAAAGAAAAGAATGAAAGTCTCAATCGGGTCATTTTGGCAAGAAAAACCAGCAGACATTTTCAAGAAAGAAAATAGCAGAAAATAGAAGAAGAAAGGGAGGAGGAAGGAGGAAAAAAAAAGGCAATTGACAACCAACTTCGGCCACCCACCAACATCGGCAACGTCCTGCCAATTGCAAGGAAAGAAAGAAATAGGAGAGGGAGAAGAAAGAGAAAGCTAAAATAGAGAAAGAAAAGAAAAAGGGAAAGTAAGCAAATGTTGGATTATTGTTTTATTGATGATAGTTAGAGTGAACTGAATGTTATTCTAGCAGGAAATTTTGGCATGCATGAGAGAAATTGAATTGTGTAGATATTAGGGTTTCTGTAATTTTAGAGATTGGGGGGAAATTTATTTCTTCATATGATTAAAGTTAATAGTTGTTGTAATGATGTAGATGACCCAATTAGAAGAGGAAAATTGATTTGGGGATTTTAAAGTTGAGATTTGACTGAAAAAAATACACCATGCAAGATGGGTAAATGAGTGAATTAAGCCGTGGGATTGAAATTAAGGTTAGAATAATACTTTTATATGTATTTTAGTTGATAATTTATGGTTGTAATGTTATATGATGGATTCAAGAGAGCAAGTGGTGGAGGAAGCCAATTAGGGATGAGTTTAATTCGAGACTTTTTATGTGAAATCCACTTGAGAACTAAGTATAATGCATATTATAGATCAATAGTATTATATGTTGCATGAAATGTGTATGTGGATATGTTAAAACATGTTATATGTATAAAATGAGATTTATGTGCATATATGTTGGTAAATGAGTGCATGATGGTGAAATGCATCAAAAGTGATTTGTACATGAATGTTTGATAGAGATGACAACGTATTTAAAAGTGAATGGTTTATGTTAAGGTATGAAATTATATACTTGGTATGTTTCGAAATATATTTTTATACAGTTATGTTTTAGATATCAAGGACAGGAGTAAAATGTTTAAAAGTGAATATTTCTTTTATGAAAAGTTTATGAAGTGTACAACCTTGGTTCTTCAGTGTCCTTAGAAATTTATTTCAATTGCATTGCAAATTTCAGTATTCAAACTAAGTTAATTTTATAAGAACAATTAAATTCATGCAATTTAATTTATTATTTGATTGACCTCATAATAAGTATTCTGGATTTTCATAATGTTTGTTGCACCGAAATTATGGGTGAGAATCTTGGTTCTTCAGTGTCCTTAGAAATTTATTTAATTGCATTGCAAATTTTAGTATTCAAACTAGGGCGTTGTTACTGTCAGAGCATTTTATATCCTGCCAGAGCAATTTTTCCTAATGTGACAAAAATACCCTCAAGATGAAAAGTCTCCAACAATTTTTCAAAACCCACTACGCCTATGATTGCTCCCCTTCCTCTCTTTCCTTCTCTCTGTTCAAGTTACTTTCTAATCCATCTTCTCCTCCTCAAAACTTTTATCTTCTATTCTTTAATATTTATCTTTATTATCTTCCTCTATCTCAAGACCTTTATCTTCTATTTTTTGAATGGTTATCTTTATTTTTTATTTTCCATGGTTCCTGTAACAATTAATCTAATAATATAAATATTTTTATTGCTATTTTGCAGCCACAATAATTTTGCTATTTATTTTTCTAAATCACAATTATTTTAATTCAAATAGGATTTAAAAAATTAAATTCATACTTTATGGCTATAGATGTAAGGTTGGATATCACAACCAAGTTCTTGAAAGAGGAAGAAGGATTTGCAGCGACCCAATTGGGGGGTAGAGTGAAGAGTTCTAGGGGTGGAAGGAGATAAAAGATGGAAGAAGTCAGATGGGGGGAAATAAAAGTGATAAGGAAAAGTTGAGAAGGGGAGCAGCGTGTCGGGGAATCTTGTGCTGGAGCTTGATTAATTGACTTGAGGGGCAATTCAATCATTTAAAAAATTTGCTCTTGGTAGATATAAATTGTGCTGCAAATAACAATGCCCTTCAAACTAAGTAAATTTATAAGAACAATTAAATGCATGCAATGTAATTTATTATTTGATTGACCTCATAATGTGTATTTCGGATTTTCACTTGAAGTTTTTTAAGCAAGTAAATTTTCTCTTGTCTTTTTCTCGTTTCACACTATAACAAATCTATTAACTTTTTTATAGAAGTAATCCATCTGCCACTATTCTTAGTCCCGTGATTACTTTCTCTGTTTCTTTTTTGTTTTTGGGACGGTGTTCCTAACAAGATTTTATCCATTTTCTATCAGGTTCGATATAAAATCAGCATCTTTACATTCTTAATTTCTTGTTTTTAATTTTTAAACTCCCCCTCTCCTTAGGATCTATAAATTTAAAAAAAAACATATTATGTATTTATTTTTTGGGTTATAAAAATTTGTTCATTGTTAACCTTTTGTGGGTCATGTAGTGAGCAGTAGTTTGCATTGTGTAATCACAACCGGATGTTTAAACAGGAATATAAACTGTACAACTATAAGAATTAAACATCTGGACATCACTTTCGAGATTAGATGCCCATGTCTCTTGATCTGTTCATGTTGCTTCTTATTTATAATGACAATGTTTTCAAAAACCCATACTTCATCGTGTGAAACACCAATCATTAGAAGCTAGTAAGTAAAATCATCCCAAATAGAAAGGCATGTTAAGAAGAGACACAGCCCAAAGAGAAAAGGGCAAAGGTACACTTCTTTTTGTTGGCTTTTTTTTTTGTTTGTTGTTTTTTGTTTCTTTGGGGGGCGGGGAGAGGGGGGGGGGGGGGCTTCACAATCACACATTTGATTGTCGCAAAAAAAAAAAAAGGTAAATGCATGTAGTTGTTGAAGTTTGACTTGCTAAATGCATGTAGTTGTTGAAGTTTGACTTGCTTTCAAAATTAAAACCATAGTTGTTGTACGTGATTTAATTTGAAGGTTCTAATCAAGAAAGGTTAAAAAATACCAAGAACCATATCATACATGAACCAGAGAACACCTTTAACAAAATTGAAATATATTATAGCCACTCATATCACATCGTCATAGCAAATGGGATATTGTGATTAGGATAACAAAAGGCTAAAATTTTATAACCATGATGAATAAACTGGGTACCTAAAGCGTGCTAAATGTAAATTAATTTAATTAGCAATGACATAGCAGCTTTTATACAAAAAATTTTCTTCAAGCATTAGGGGCATGATGTACCGTTTCCTTGCAGTAAAATTTTTTATTTTTTTGGGTGCTAATTAGGTCAACATCAAACTCAAGACAGATAACTTGACGTGTCCGTCTCCATATCTATGTCAACTACTATCTAAACTAAGGCAAAAAAGCTTCCAAAATACTACCACTGATGTTCTTTCTAATTCGAATTATTGATATAGATCTTTTTTCACAATAATCCAAATAAATAGAAAATTATTTGTAGGTAAAAGTTAATTTCAAAAACTAATTATTTCCAGATTGATAAGCTAATTAATCCCATGAACTCATAGACATCTGAAATTATTTTTTCTTCCCAATTCAAATGTTTTCCATGTACCTCCGGTTATTGGTCCAACAATTGAACACTCTACCCAGAAAAGAAAAGTATAAAAGCCCACCCTTTTCAGTGTTTCCCAAACCACAAGGACAATACACCTAAAAATTGAAGTACCATTAATAACCTGAAATATACAAGATATATTGACTAAGTCAAAGAAAATTCATCAAAAGCTTAAATTAATTGTCAAAAGTAACAACAGTATGCCTAATACAAAAGAAACAACACAACCCAAAAACTTGAAAGTAGACTTTCACAAATAGCAATGTACTTAACAGAAGAGAAACAACACAACTTAAAAACTCGAAAATAAACAATATGCTTAACTAAAAAGAAAGAGCTCAAGCTAAACACTTGAAAATAAATTTTCATCAACTTGGGGTTCTTCCACACATTCTTCTCTACAAACCTCTTCGACAGTAACCGTGTTTGTTGGAAATCTGCAACATGACCAAAATTAAAAATTAGATTATTAAATGCTACCCAAAAAAAAAAAAAGAGAGAGAGAGAAACTCGAGAGGCGGACTAGTAAATAATAAAGTAAAAGAAGGTTAAAAAGTGGGCAAAAATCCTTTTTTAGTGATGTAGATGTGGCCCTTGATCGAGATATCATCAACTATTGGTTGAATGTTATCCGTTACTCAAGAAACACTTATGTCATTAACATGGAAATGAAATCCAATTTAACATGGATAAGATTAATTTCATCTGAATGATCATGGTAGCAAGCTAAAATCATTCATGAGGCATGAAAGAAGACCGCTCATTTAGATAGTATTAATAGTTTAGCACAAAAAAGAAAAAAGCATTGATGATTTGTTGTTATAAGATGCAATTTTAGTCATACTCACTTTTTCTTAAGCCTTTTAACTTTAATAGCAATAAGTAAATATCTGTTTATAATTGTTACATAAAAAATAAAATAAGGTTATCAAATTTAAAAGAAAGTAGTAATTAGCAAAACCATGTAAGAAGGCTTATGCTTTCAAGTTCTTTGCGTAAGCCCTCACATTTAATTACTTCTAGCATTCACTTATTACCAATAATATATTAATAAGACCAAAAACTATACAAGCACAGCAGGCCACGGTTAAAGGAAAAAAAAAATGCACAAAAACAATAAACTAAAATTTTTGAAACATGACAATTAAACATAACAGTACTTATAGGATGTTAAAGATCATGGATTTCTATTTCAAAACCAATTGCCAAGGCACATCCTATCCTAATATATAAAATACATGGGCCACTTCAATCATTGCCAATTGGTTTTTAGATAGAAGCTCATGATCTTTAACATAGAAAAACAAAAACCTTGACACTTCAGCTAAATATAATCTAAAAACTCAAAGAAAATAAATAAAACCAGGACAAAAAAAACAAAAAAGAATCTTACCAATCCTTTTTAAGTCACCAAAATAGCACGGCAATATATTCTTACTGTCTACCACGTTTCCTCTTCACTGCAAATGAAAAGTTAATCCAGATTAGATAGAATACAGCTACACAATAATATCTAGAAAGAAAAAGTAGGAAAAACATTGTGAAAATTTATAAAAGAAATAAAAAGACAAAATATAACCAAATTAAATGGTGAAAAGTGCAAAATTACCATTTTCGATGGACTTTTCAAAATAATTAAACAAAATTAAAGCTTTTTTTTGTGGCAAAAAATTTGTATTAAAAGATCTGAAATACAGGGGGAAAATAGAGAGTACATTTATCTTTTCTTGCTCAAAAGTGCCGCAAGATCAATGAGTAGAGGACGAGAAAGAGAACTTTTACATTAATAGAATAGAAGTCGATAGGAGTAAAGAGAAAACTTTGGAAAAAAAATAAAACGATTAGCATAATAAAAAAAATGTTAAGATGCATATTTATTAAACAACTCTTTGTGTTCTTTAATTCTTTGATTGAGAGAAAATAATGCAAAACAGGCTTGAGGATTTCCTTAACTCAAAATGGAAAGAACACAAACGACAAAGAAAACTGAGGGGTGAAAAAGTTTCCTCAACTGTCTAAATGAAAGATGCTCTTGAGCCCATATACTGACGGAGAAGCTTTTTGGGATCCAACGGTCGATATATAAAACAAAAGAATATGCAGCAATCAATTATTTAGAAAATAAATAAATAAACAAATATATATATATATATATATATATATATATATAGTTGCCAAATTTATCACTGGAACCCTCAAAGTATTGCACACATTATGCTTTCATGAGGCTAAGAAGGTGATTTCACATGATTTTAGCCCAAACCGACTGTCTAAAACTCAAATGGCTAAAATAGCTTAAATGCCTCTTAATGAGACATGCCACTTGTTAGTAGCAGAAGCTGGTACAGTAACCCGCTTTCTTTTAGGGATAATTTCAGAAACCTCCCCTGAAGATTTCTGACAATTGCAAGGACCTCCCTTGAGGTTTTGAATATTACACCTACCTCCCCTCCTTCTGTAAAATGACTATTGTAACCTTCAAGGCAAATAAAAAAAAAAAAAAGAGCCTGTAGGCTTTCTCTCCTGCCGTCTTTCTGCCTCCCCTCCCGCTCTCCTTCCATCACCTCCTACCAACCCCACATTTTGCTGATGCTAAAACTCCTCTTTTTCTCCCTTTATTTCTTCCCTTTTCCCTGCTCCCTTTCTTCTCTGCACCCTCTCTTCTCCTACTGCCAACCCCTCTCCTTCCCTTAGCCAACAATCTGTCCCTTAACCGATCTACACCTAACATCCCTCGCTCCGCCCTCCCAGGTCAACCCACCCCTCTCTTCAACTGATCCCTTCATCTTCTTTGCCGTCTTCCTTCGCCTCTCCGAATGTTGACCCCCTCCCCCTCCTCCCTTCTTCATAGACTAGCCGAAGGAGAGAAAGAATTGTGTGTTGTCTTTTATTTTATTTTTGCTTATTTACTAGTAATTTATTATTGTTGCTACAGATGAAAGAAAACAAAATATGGCTGCTGGGCTTTGGTTTATTTCATCTCTATTTTTCTTTTATTACTTTGTTCCTATTATTTGATGTTGCTTCATTGGTGAGGGAGTGAAAAAAAAAAAAAAAGGAACTTCCGTGGAGCATATTAGCCGTGTTTGTGGGTGGAGTTAGGAGGAGATTTGGAATTGCTTATCCAAAAAAGTTGATGAGGAATTTTTTTTTCTTAGTGTTTTATAAAAAGGGTATTTTAGGATATTTGAAGAAAAAAAATAGCTTTTTGGGTCTATTTTGTAACCTAAATGATAAAGATAAGGGAGGTATCTGTAATTTTTAAAAGTTGAGGGGAGGTCCCTGCAATTGTCATAAACCTCAAGGGAGGTTTATGAAATTATCCCCTTTTATAATATAGGTAGAAGAAAGCCATATTTAATTCTTTCCTCATAATCCTGTGTTGTTCCTAATATATGAGAAGTGGGTGGAATATTTGGAGATAATCTTGATTTTCATATCTGGAGACAGAAAGTAGAATTCAGAGTACACAATGCTTTTGTATCTAAGAATTGCACAGCCAAAATACTCCAACGATAAATTACTTCAGGTGCCAGAATAATAAAAATTGACGCTAAAATTTAAATGACTAGTGTTGAAAAATTCATCATACCTTCCTATTACGTGAGAAAAGTACTCCCACGGACGCATGCAAAAGTCTCTTACCACATCATGAACACGAAAGGATCTGATCCTACCATCAGATCTTCTCCTGGATACATTTACCAAATTTCTGGATGTCAGATCCAATAATCTTTCATCTGCAACATCCTCCAAGGTTTTTGATTCAGTTTCTTGTATCAGTCCTATCTTGATCCACAGTTCAAATAATTTTTGAGCATGAATTTCTTGGTCCTCTGGAAATTCTCCAAAACAAAGAATGCAGGGCTTCAAGTGGTCTGGTAAGCTTTTGTAAATAAATAATATGAAACCAGTTAGAAAATCCCCGTTAATTTTTGCAGTATATAATCTCAAATATCTTGCCACTTGTTTCCAGCGAGCAAGTTTCCTTTCCATGTTTGAAAGGAGACCAGCTATTAATAAAATTGCAAGTGGTAGTCCCTGGCTTTGTTTTATAATTTCCCTTCCCACATTCATAAATGACGAATCGAGAGTTTCTCCACCAAATATCTTCTCTTCAAATAACCGCCAAGAATCTTGGTCCGTAAGCGAGCGAATATAATGGGGTGATGATGTAGAATCAGCATAGTAAGCCACATAACTCGATCGGCAGGTCAACAAAATTCTACTTCCTGAATAATTGTCTGGAAAATTTCTTGTTAAATCGTCCAACACATATGTGGACCATATATCATCTAAAACAATGAGATATCTTCTTTGCATCAAATGTTTGCGTAACTCTCCCGCTAAATCATCATCAGACATTTCGTACATGTTGTTAGTGACAGCAGTGATATCACGCAGAAGTTCGAGTAGCAAATCTCGTATTCGATAATTTTGAGACACGCGACACCACGCACGAATTGGCAAGTGCATAACAACAAACGCGTCGTTATACACTCTATAGGCCAGAGTTGTCTTACCCAGTCCAGTCATGCCTACAATTGAGACGGCACCCATACTTTTTGTTCCTCTTGTTAATTGTTCAATTATAGACTTGACTTTATAATCAAATCCAACTACAACATCTTCAATTCTCAGGGTACGAGCTGGGGCAATACTCTGAGCTCCTATATCATATCTTTTCTCATCATAGACTTCCATGACCTTTGCTTTAATGAGTTTGATGTCTTCCATGACAAAAGGAACATACAGCATAAAGTACCACACAGATTCATCTCTGTCCATCATCAACTTAATTATATACTCTGTCTCTTGTGAAACGTCTGCAATACATGCCATAATATCTTTCAATTCCTGATGCTCAGTATAGATATAGAGCTCCTCACTATCCATGAGGAAAGATTCCAGCAACTTGAACTCCCCAAGTAACATTTCATTTTGACGTTTCACCAAAGCAAGTGGCCCAGCTTCGGGATTTAACATTTTAATCGTATCCCCAATTAGTTTCATTTCTTTAATTTGCGGTTGACGATGCCAGTTTGAGTATGGAACCTGGAGATAAGTATCTTTGATCTCTGACTTCAAAAGCTCAATCTTCTCTACTAACTCAGAAAGCAGATGTTTCATTTCAGACTCAGATGCCATGTTAACCTTTCTTACATGGAAATGAATGGAAAAAATTAAAGATGTTGCGTCATTGGCTGTAGCTTCACTTTTTGCTAAAATCAATTTCTTTTCTGCCTTAGGAGGATTCATGAGGAAAGCTCTGAGGAATCTAATTCCATCTTGGAGGGTTTCAACTTCATCTTTCATGTGGACCATCAAACCAAAATCAGGAAATTTAAGTAGCTCCCCCAATATAACCTCAGCCTTGATCAACTTAATTTTTTTAAGCAACCTGAAAATTGAAAGGTTCAGTTCCCTGGCCATGTCTTCTGTCATTTCACTACCACCACACAAAAAAATGAGTGATGACGACTCATTAATTACAGATTGAAGATGTACTGAAAGCAATTTCCCATCCTGCATGTCGCTCTCTGTACCTGTCGTGTCCATGAGAATTGTTCTCAAGAACGGCAACCCCTCCTGAAGGTTTCCAATTTGGTCCTTCATAGGGGACACCAAATTAGCTGTATGATTTTGCAGATCCATCAAATATAGCTCTGCCTTAATGAGCTTAATTTTTTGGAGTAGCATATCAAGTTCAAGCTTCTTTTTCATTACCATATCATAGGTAAATTTATTGTCGTGGGTTAAGTAAAAGAGAGATGTTACCTCGTTGGCCACTGTTTGAACATGTTTGGATAGTAGTTGTCCATCCTCTTCTTTCCCCTCAGTTAGATCAATTGGAAGACTTCTCAGGAATTTTAGCCCTTCATGAAGGGCTGTAAAATTATCCTTCACAGGGACCATCAAAATATCTTCTTCAGAGTCCACGATCCAGTTGCAGAAATATCTCTGCCTTGATCAGCTTCATCTTTTGAAGCAGCCTTGAAATAACAAGATTCATTTCATTGACTTGCTCTTCTGTTACTTTGTTGACCTGAAATAATGCTGCCTCTTTAGCCGCTGCTTTGATATCTGCTGAGATCCTTTCCAAATCTCCGGTGCACTCATCAGGAAGAACCATTAGAAATGCTATGAGGATACACTAGCTCCTTCTGAATGGAATCAATTCGATCCTTGAGGGATTCCACTGTGTTTTCAAAAAGAAAACTGACGAAACTTGCAATTTCGTCTGTCTTGGTAGTCTCCGATCCCGCTGAGATTGAAGCTTTCAGAAGTCCAGTGAACATCTCCATGAGATCTGAAGTAGAAGGCTTAATCTTCTGTAATAAATCAGAAAGCTCATCAACCATTCTAGAGTCCATGACTCCATCCGCCCAGCACAAATAGGAGAAACATGCTGCACTGGTAGCCGAAACATGAACATGGCCAAGAAAATCCTGGTGAATGATTGACCTCTTTGCAGTAATTTCAATCAAATTCCTCAGATAACTGAGTTTTTCTTTCAGGATTTCAACTGTTTTCTTCACCGTAGAAGCTAAACTTTCTGAGCCAAGAAGTTCATCCAGATTCTCCAAGATGGAGTCGATGAAATCCACGGAAGATGCAGGAATCAGCGGAGGCTTGGTTTCGCACCGGGGCTGCTCCCACAAGATGGCATAAGCTTTTCTGATTTCTGGTTCACAAAGTTTTACATTTTCCAGCATGCAAGAAACCACACAATGAACTTTCTAAAAATCAGGAGGTAAAAGACAAGCAGAGGCAAGCTGGCCTGTTGCCATCTTGAATGCAGCTTCAAGTTTAGCACCGCTTATGACCGAGCTTGATGCAAAAGGAGCAGCCTCAGATATTCCACTGTAGATTAGATAAGTCCTCAGAAATCTTGATTTCTGTTTGAGGATCAAGACTTCATCCTTCAAGGGAGAACTCAAGCTGTAATTCTTCTCTAGCCAATCAAAAAGTTTCAAGGCAGAATCAATGTATGTGTTTGCCATCCTTGTGTTTATCTTCGTGTCTCACACACACAATTCTATCAATGTGATGCTGCTCTCTGGAAGTTGGCACTGGTTATTTTCCGGTCATATTGCGGAGAAGACTTTCAGACTTTTTCTTTCTTTTTTTTTTTTTAATCTGAACTATTAAATTAAAAAAAAAAACAAACCAGATCAAATTGGAATCTTTTGCCTTCTTAATTGCTTTATTTTATTGTCATTTCGCGCGCACTGTTGTTACTACTTGTGATTGTATACAAAACTATTAAGTAGCCTTTGTTTTTGGATTTTAATCTCAAACAAAAGTTTTCCTCTCCAAACTTTGCGATTTTAATCACTTCAGAAGTTATTATAATTCAAAAACAATATAAACCTTAAACTTTGCGACTAAACCAAAATGTTCTTCATGTACACATTGAAAACAACATATTGGTATTAATGTAAAATGAAAGAAAAACTGTTTAATGACGGGGTAAACTTACAAATATGGAGAAAGAGACCGATAGCGGCCTATTTATAAATATATAAGTGTCCCATTCCCATGATCAATCATGCCTAAAATACAAGATAAATCCTAAAATATTGAATCCCTTGACTATCACATATATTTGTATAATAATTTGTAATTTAATTAATATAGAAAAATTTATAATTAATTATTAGGATATTAATGTAGTCAACGAATGCCAGCTAACGTTACGAACACTCTGACACTTTTTTTATACAACCCTTACACTAAAGTATCGTTTTTATTCTAAGTACTGCGAATTTCCTCCAAAAAAAAAAAAAAAAGTACTGCAAATTTAATATTATTTTTCTAACTTATATTTTCCTCTACTTTAACAATATTTCTTCCTCTACTTATAAAATGCGAACAATTTTAAAGTGAAAATAGACACAGTTCATGAACATTTTCTACCAACAATGTCAACTGTCTCAGAATTAGTGTGATTGCTCAGGCATTAACATTGTCACTGCACCAATTCTCAAGTTTGTAGAAATGATAAAAAATAGGGTCTTCCATCATAAATGTCTATTACTGTGATGTAAGAAAAATATATTTTCTTAAAAGATAAAAGCTATAAAATTAAAGGATGTTTTGCAATTTTCTAGAAGTGTATTCTTTGTTCCATATAATATACTATATGATAATATTGTTGTGACTAGAAGTTTATCTTTTAAAATATTTTACACCATCAAACCAGATTGTCGGATGAATGATTTATAATTGAATTTTGTATTCCTTTGAAAAGTTAATCAAATATTTTGGTGAAAGAAAGTAAAGAAACCCATGTCTACTCAAATCTAAATATCCTGGTAGAATTTATGTGAATTTTATTTTTGGTCTAAATTTTTAATATTATGAAATTGTAGTTAAACCTATCAAAGGAAATATACATAAGAGAAGGTCATTATCCTTGTTCAACACGAACCCACCCCACACATGTACATACAGACAGGCACATAACGCATACATGTACAATAACTCTATTTAGGACTGCGACTACGTTTCACTGATTTAAACGTCTCCCATATAATGTTTTTTATGTTTTTTCGATATGGGTTCTATATCTTCATATTTTTAGTATGCTAAAATACAGAAGCACATGTAAATTAGAAAACGAATATGAAATTTACGAATTTCTTTTTAAGGGACATGAAAAAAAAAGGAAAATGAGTAAAGAAAAAGGGATATAGGCATTGTTGTACGAGAGGGAGAAAAAGACTTTTTTCTTATTGATTTGACTAAGACATTTTTTGGAACTATTTGAATAATACTTATAATTTTTCCAAAATCAAACCTAAGCATATGTGATTATTTTAATTTCTGTTAATTAATATAGTGCAAATCTGCTTACAATATCTAACTATATAATTTTGTTGCTAACTATGCATAATTATTTTAATTTTAGATATAGAACAGTGAATATGTCTTACAATATGTAATTATAATTTTATAATTTTAATTATATACAACGGCAATATATAATTACACACGCACACTTATGGTACCTCGACCAAATAGCTTGATTTAACCTTTAACAATTTTTGAATCATACAAGTTTTTATTTATTTTTGTTTGTACATACATTTAAAGTTATGATGTCAAGAATAGGACATATTATTTCACTATTCTTTTTTGTGCTTGTCTCTAATTTTATTCTTTTATTTTACCATTGTATTTATTTTCTTAACAACATATAAGTATATTAATACAAAACATAGTATCCTGTGCTTTTCCTTTTGGGTAAGTGGGATTTGGTTTTGAATTATAAAATGTGCATTTGGTAAGCATGCATCGTCACTGAATAATTAATAATTTTTTTAACCTTCGCCTCACCCAAGATCTCTGCATTTGTGTGCCTCCAAGTTGAAATTTTGAAACAGAACGACTCCACTACTTTTGCATCCCGCATTTCAAGTGTTTTCTACCGGCAGCTAAGTGTCACGACCTGGACCTAAAGGCCATGACTGGCACGTAATTCGAAGTGAAATAAACCGTCCCAAACCACGTAAGTCTTAACTTTCCTCTAAATTCTACCGAATTTTGACAACATCTCCTCTGTATTCGGACATTTCCCAAAAATTTAAAAAATACTTGCACAAAATTTCAGCCAACCCAAGGATTTCCAATACATTCACAATACACTATATCGTCTCATTTACAAATTTTACACCATATTTCCCATAGATTTATAACCTACTAACACAAGTAATTAATCATCTAAATAATCCAGTATCAATCACCCATTTCAATCATAAAAAAAAATATATGCACATAAGAACTTCGTATATTTATATATAAACATCCCAAGATTCAAATTCACAACCAACGAAGCAGCTAATCGAAAAATATTATTTACAAAACCAAACTATTCATATACCATATTGCCACAATTTCAAAATAATAACCTTGTCCTAAACCCGAATAAACAAAAATAACTGGGTGGTACCTTCAAATTGAGTAGCTATGCAATTCTTCTCTCTGATTCTAATCTTGCACTATCTATAGACACTGAAAAATATTGAGGGGTGAGTTTTCCACACTTAGTAAGCATAATACATATTATAAACTATTGTAAACAATTTCTTTAAAATCACTACTTTTGGTATAAAATCTATATAGTCATCACATATGGCATAAAACAATTAATAAAACCACATTCTTGGTCTCATAAATAATTTTGATTATTTCTTGAAATCACAACTATGCAGAACCTACTATCCCCCGAAGGGTAACTATCCCGCGAAGGGTACTTTGTCCCCGAAGGGCTATCCCCCGAAGGGTATCTGTCTCTGTACCCCGAAGGGTAATCTGTCCCCGAAGGGCTATCCCCCGAAGGATATACTATCCCGCGAAAGGAGAGAATAACTGCGGACATTCCCTAGCCGACATATACTAGGTGCACCCAAACTAACAATAACCCTGTTAGTTTTAGTTAATTCTGCATAGAGTTATTTTCAAATCATTTCCACAATTAAATTCTTTCAACTTTATTTCACAAAAATCATTGTCACAAACAATCATTCACTTTCTCATTCTTTAATGTTAAAACTTTAACAAAAAACATACTTTGAAAAAAAACGTCAAATGTATTATCTTATACACTCAACGTAAATCATTCACCTTTAAATGCTTTGCAAGCTCATTTAAACTTTCATGTACAAAATAAATTACTTTGTATGCATTTTCTCAACGTGCATCCATTTATCAACATATATATATGTCAATCTCAATTTATACATATAGCATAGTTTAAAATATTCACAAAATACTTTGCAAGCAATATATAGTACTAGTGATTCATAATATATATTACACTTACCTCAAATAAGCTATGTACCAAAAATCTCGGAGTAGACTTTCCCTCTTAGGCGTCTTCCTCCGCCACGTGCTCTCTTGAATCTATTTATAACATAACGATCAAAATTAACAACTAAAAATACATTAGAAAAATAATACTCTAACTTTAATCTAGCCCCAAGGCTTAACTCAATCACTTACCCATCTTACATGGCCTAAACTATAATCAAATCTCAACTTTAATTTCCCAAATCAACTTTTTCCTCTTCTAATTGGGTAATCTACATCATAACAAGGACTATTAACTCTAAATAATATAAAGAAATTCTTTTTCCCCAATTTTCTAAAATTTCATAAACCCTAAAATTCCATTTACTCAATTTCTATTCCATACATGCTATCACTTCGACAAAAAAATATCATATACTTTCGTCATAACTTATTTAATAAACAAGATTCAAGCATAAAATTACCTTATTTAGCTTAATCAAAATTTTCCCTTTTCTTCCCTATTTCTCTTCTCTCTCTCTCTCTCTCTCTCTCTCTCTCTCTCTCTCTCTCTCTCTCTCTCTCTCTCTCCTCTTGCTGGCCGGACTTGTTTCCGGCGTCTGATGGCCAATCGGAGTTGGGTGGGTGGCCGGACTTTCCCTCTTTCTTCCTCCCCTTTCTTCTTCTTTTTCTCTCTTTTTTTTTCTTTCTTTCTCGCTGTTTCTCTTCTAATTTGCAGAAGTTTTTGATTGCTTCTTTTGGAAAAAAATCCCACCGACAATTGCTTTTTCTTTTCCTTTGTTTCTATTTTTTTTTTAACTATGGCCAAATGACATTTTTACCCCTCACTTATATTGGGTATTACATTCTCTACCCCTAATAAAAAAATTCGTCCTCGAATTTTGAAATAACTACATACCTGAATGTGGGAATAAACTTGAATACTTGTCTCCCATCTCATTCTCTAACTCCCACGTGCTCTATCTAATGGAATGATTTCTCCATTGTACTTTAACCATAGGAATCTCTTTATGCATGAGGTTCTTAGTTTGACGATCCACAATTGCAATTGGTTGCTCTACGTAGCTTAAGTCTTCACTCAACTCAACTGTTTGTAGTTCAATTACATGCAAAGGATCTGCCACGTATTTCCTCAACATAGACACATGAAATACTGGATGAACTCCAGAAAAATTCGGCGGAAAGGCCAACCTGTACGCCACTGCTCCTATCCTCTCAAGTACTTCAAATGGTCCGATATACCTAGGAGATAATTTTCTTTCTTTCCAAATCTCATAATTCCTCTCATAGGCGACACCTTAAGAAACACATGATCTCCAATACTAAATTCAAGATGTTTTCTTCTCACGTTCGCATAACTCTTCTACCTACTGTGAGCTGTTTTAAGACGCTCTCTGATCACTGCTACCTTCTCCGTAGTCAATTGTATAATTTCGGGACCCAATAGCTTCCTATCTCCTACTTCTTCCCAACAAATAGGAGACCGACATTTTCTATCATATAATGCCTCATATGGAGCAATCTCAATGCTCGATTGGTAACTGTTATTGTAGGCAAACTCAATTAATGGTAAATGTTGCTCCCAATCACCTTCGAAATCCATAACACATGCTCTCAACATATCCTCCAATGTTTGAATGGTACGCTTCGGACTGACCATCTATCTGAGGATGGAAAGCTGTACTAAAATCGAATCGAATCCCTAAGGCCTCCTGAAGTTTCCTCCAAAACTGTGATGTGAATTGAGTGCCCCTATCCGATATATAGACACTGGTACCCCGTGAAGACTCATGACCTTGTCAATATACAATTGAGCATATTAAGCCACTGTATAGATAATTTTTACTGGAATAAAGTGAGCTGATTTTGTCAACCTGTCCACAATTACCCATATTGAATCATAACCCTTTCTCGTACGGGGTAATCCGACTACGAAATCCATCGTCACTCTCTCCTATTTCCTATTCTGGCAAAGGAAGTTCTTGAAGTAAACCTGAAGGCTTTTGATGTTCAAATTTCACCTGCTAGCACACTAGGCACTTAGTCACAAATTCTGCAATGTCTCTCTTCATCCCATTCCACCAATATATTTTCTTCAAATCTTGATACATCTTGGTCGAACCAGGATGTACCGTGTAGGCTGACTGGTGTACTTCTTCCATGATCTCTTTTCTCAAATCCTCTACATTTGGAACACATAACCTATTGCCACAACGAAAGTACATTATTTCATCTATATTGAACTCCTTATTGTCACCTTTAACAACTCCATCTCGAATCTTTTCTAACTGCTCATTTTTAGCTTGGTTTGCTTTGACTCGATCTAAAAGCACTGGACGCACATTAATGTGAGCTAATAACACTCCACTGTCACGAATCTCCAATTGAATCCCTTGATCATGTAACCCACTGTAACTCCTTGAATTAATGGCCTTCTATCGACTACTATATGAGCTAAACTTCCAACTGACTTCCTACTCAAAGCATCTGCTACAACATTTGCCTTTCCAGAATGATATAAGATTGAGCAATCATAATCTTTTAAGCAACTTCATCCATCTCTTTGCCTCAAATTCAAATATCTTTGCTCAAATATATACTTCAAACACTTGTGGTCTGCGTAAATCTCACATTTCTCACCATACAAGTAATGCTGTCATATTTTCAAAGCAAATACAATCGTTTTCATCTTTAAATCATGAGTAGGATAATTCTGCTCGTGCTTCTTTAATTGACGAGAAGTATAATCCATAACTCTTTCATATTGCATCAACACGTACCCCAAACCAACTCTTAAAGTATCGCAGTAAACCACATATCCACTAGAACCTGATGGTAGTGCTAACACTGGAGTTGTAGTCAAACGAGTCTTAAGCTCCTGAAAACTCTTCTCACATGCATCTGTCCATTCAAATTTTACATTTTTTTTAGTTAATTTCGTCAGTAGAGCAGCTATCCGCGAGAAGTTCTCTACAAAACGCCTATAATAACCGGCTAGATCAAGAAAATTATGAATCTCCGTGGCTAACATCGGTCTCGGCCAATGCGTAACTGCTTCAATCTTCTTTGGATCGACTTTTGTTCCGTCCTTTGACACTATATGCCCAAGAAATCTCACACTATCCAACCAAAATTCACATTTAGAGAATTTAGCATACAATTGATGCTTCCCTCAAAAGTCTGAAGTACTATGCGTAAATGTTGCTCATGGTCTTCTTTACTCCTAGAATAGATCAAAATATCATCAATGAACACTATTACAAAGGTATCGAGGAATGGCTTGAACACTCTGTTCATGAGATCCATAAAGGCTGCCGGAGCATTAGTAAGTCCAAAAGACATCACAAAGAACTCATAGTGTCCATACCTAGTTCTGAACGCCGTCTTTGGAATATCATCATTCCTTATATGTAACTGATGATATCCTGATCTCTAAGTCTATTTTGAAAAAATATCGAGACCCTTACAATTGATCAAACAAGTCATCAATTCTAGGCAGTTGGTACCTATTCCGAATTGTGACCTTATTCAATTGCCTATAATCAATACATAGCCGTAGAGACCCATCTTTCTTCTTTACAAACAACACTGGTGCACCCCAAGGTGACACACTATGCCTGATGAATCCCTTATCAAGCAAATCTTGTAATTGCTCCTTAAACTCCTTAATCTCAACTGGTGCCATTCTATAAGGTGGTATTGAGATTGACTCAGTTTCAGGCACTACATCTATGCAAAACTCTATCTCCTTTTTTTGAGGTAATCTTGACAAATTCTCGAGAAACACATCTAGAAATTCACTCACCACCGATACATCTTCTATCTTTGATTCCGGAGAGCTCACATCTCTAACAAAAGCTAGATACTGACAGCATTCTTTATGCAACATGCGCCTAGCATTGAGCATTGATACGAAGTTATAAGGAACTAAATTTCTGTTTCCCTGAAACTGAAACTTTAACTCACCGGAAAGATTAAAGTTTACTATCTTCTTATTACAATCTAGAGAAGCATGATATTGAGACAACTAATCCATTTCTAATATCACATCGACATCTACTAATCCGAATAATAAGAGATCCACTGGAAGATCTTTACTCCCTACTTAACCCCACAAGATCAGGTATATTGAATTCACCTCTATACTCTCTTCTGTTGGAGTGGATACTACCTAAAGTCTCATCTAACTTTTCTGACTGTCTACCTCAACCTCTTAGCTAAAAATGGAGGATATAAATGAATGAGTAGCCCCGGTATCAAATAATACTTCGTGCATCAAAAGAATCAACAGAAAGTGTACCTGACACCACAGCATTAGAAGCCTGAGCATCCTGTCTAGTCAAAGCATACACTCTCTGTCTGTCCACGCCCAACGGAACTCTGAGCCCCCGTATTCTGACCTTCTGCCTGCATTTGGCTGACCTCTACCAGCTTGCATCAATCCTCTGCCCCCAAAACCTCTACCTCCTGAGCTCGTCCATTGGTTCCCTCCATCTGATCTACTGTGTGACTCTGGAGTAGAAGTTACAGATATCTGCCTCTGTGTAGAGCCTTGTCGTAATAAGGACAACGAACACTCCCTGACAAAATGCCCTTCTTGACCGCAACGGTAGCATACATTCTGTCCAACTCTGCACGTGTCCCGATGCATCCTATTACATATGGAGCACTGAGTAGAAGGATGGGTACTCTGTCCGGACTGACTGGATCCCTGCTGGCTATAACCTGTAGATCTATTACTCTTAACTTCTTTCTGAGAGCCCTATTAGCCTACTTGGCTTTGATAACTAGAACCCTTACTCGTCCCACTAGTAATAATGTCACGACTTTGCTGGCCACTGAATTGTCCTGTGCTTTTGCTCTTTTTCGATCGAGACTGCTGTTCTCCCAAACTATCTATTCGTGACATCTCTAACTGTCAGGCACATTCAACAGCCTCTCCGTATGTAGTGACTCTAACAGAAAAGCAAATGATCACGGAGTCGCGGTACCAAACCTTTTATAAACCGCGATCTCTTCAACTTCTCAGTACTAACCAAGTGGGGAGCAGACCTACTCAACTCCACAAACCGTGCATCGTACTCACTAACGGTCATGGAAGGATCTTGCCTTCAATCTTTCGAACTCAATAGCTTTCTGATCTCTAACGCTCTCGGACAAAAATCTATCCATAAAAGCTTTACTAAACTCCTCCCATGTCCAATTAGGTACTCTGTCCATCTTAAACCATCGCTTGGCCGTCCCAATCAGACGAAACTCGACCAATTGAACTGCTTTCTGAGAGCTACATCCCATTGCCCTACATCTAGAATCAATCTCTTCTAAAAATAAATAAGAATCTTCATCTGGTTTTCCCTCAAACTCAGGCGGCTTAAGCTTAAAAAATGCAGATAATGGCACCTCATCCTCTTTAGCACGCGATGAGGATGGTGCACTCTCTGTCTGGGCATGTAATCTATCATGCCTGACCACAATTTGTAGTCAACAAGTTCAAGCTTTGGATAACATCCTGTGGCCCTAGAGTGGCTGCGGAACTCAACCTCCCTTTCTACCTCTGTCTCCCTCTCTGCCTCTGTCTCTCTTTCTGCTTCTGTCTCTCTTTACCTGACGTGAAATTCTGTCTACTACGTCTGCTACCCCATGTAACATGAGGATAGCTATGTTAGGGGCTGCTTGTGAAACTCTGCCACCCCTGCCGCGGCCTGCACTTGGGGCTCTATCACCCCTACCACGGCCTCTGCTTGGAGCTCTTTTCACCCCTACCACGTCCCATATTTAGGGCTCTAACGCCCCTGCCACGGCCTGCATTTGGGGTTCTTCCACCTCTACTGCCTCGGCCGCTACTTGATCTCGCCATCTAATAGCAAATAACATAATTATTATCATTTCTACAAGTAACATATATATAATATACTTAAATTGAACGATAAGAATTACTAGGCATAAACTAAGATATAATAAATATTCAATGACAAGTTAAAGCCTATAGCTCCGTGGTTCAAGACAATAGACTTAATTCTATAACTTATTAATTCAATCTTATAAAAATAAGCACAATCCCATAACCGTTGCTCTGATACCAACTTTGTCACGACTCCGAACCTAAAGGCCATGACCGGCACGTAGCTCGAGGTGGAATAAACTCGCCCCAAACCACGTAAGCCTTAACTTTCCTCTAAATTTTACTCGAAATTTCGACAGCATCTCCTCTGTATTTGGACCTTTTCCAAAAATTTAAAAATACCTGCACAAAATTTCAGCCAACCCAAGGATTTCCAATACATTCACAATACACTATATCGTCTCATTCACAAATTTTACACCATATTTCCCATAGGATTTATAACCTACTAACACAAGTAATCAATCATTTAAATAATACTAGTATCAATCACCCATTTCAATCATAAAAAAATATAGCCCATAAGAACTTCGTATATTTATATATAAACATCCAAGATTCAAATTCACAACCAACGGAGCAGCTAATTCAAAAATATTATTTACAAAACTCAAACTATTCATATACCATATTGCCACAATTTCAAAATAATAACCTTGTCCTATACCCGGATAAACAAAAATAACCGGAGTGGTACCTTCAAATTGAGTGGCTATGCAATTCTTCCCTCTGATTCTACTCTTGCACTATCTACAGACACTGAAAAATATTGAGGGGTGAGTTTTCCACACTTCAGTAAGCATAATACATATTATAAACTATTGTAAATGATTTCTTTAAAATCACTACTTTTGATATAAAATCTGTATAGTCATCACATATGGCATAAAACAATTAATAAAACCACATTCTTAGTCTCATAAATAACTTTGATTATTTTCTCAAAAGTCACAACTATGCAGAACCTACTATCCCCCGAAGGGTAACTATCCCGCGAAGGGTACTCTGTCCCCGAAGGGCTATCCCCCGAAGGGTATCTGTCTCTGTTCCCCGAAGGGTAATCTGTCCCCGAAGAGCTATCCCCCGAAGGGTATACTATCCCGCGAAGGGAGGGAATCACTGCGGACATTCCCTAGCCGGCATATACTAGGTGCACCCAAGAATAACAATAACACTGTTAGTTTTAGTTAGTTCTGCATAGAGTTACTTTCAAATCATTTTCACAATTAAATTCTTTCAACTTTATTTGACAAAAATCATTGTCACAAACAATCATTCACTTTCTCATTCTTTAATGTTAAAACTTTAACAATATATAAAAACATACTTTGAAAAAAAACGTCAAATGTATTATCTTATACACTCAACGTAAATCATTCACCTTTAAATGCTTTGCAAGCTTATTTAAACTTTCATGTACAAAATAAATCACTTTGTATGCATTTTCTCAACGTGCATCCATTTATCAACATATATGTATGTCAATCTCAATTTATACATATAGCATACTTTAAAATATTCACAAAATGCTTTGCAAGCAATATATAGTACTAGTGATTCATAATATGTATTACACTTACCTCAAATAAGCTATGTACCAAAAATCTCGAAGTAGACTTTCCCTCTTAGGCGGCTTCCTCCGCCACGTGCTCTCTTGAATCTATTATATAACATAACGATCAAAATTAACAACTAAAAATACATTAGAAAAATAATACTCTAACTTTAATCTAGCCCCAAGGCTTAACTCAATCACTTACCCATCTTATATGGCCTAAACTATAATCAAATCTCAACTTTAATTTCCCAAATCAACTTTTTCCTCTTCTAATTGGGTAATCTACACCATAACAAGGACTATTAACTCTAAATAATATAAAGAAATTCTTTTTCCCCAATTTCCTTAAAATTTCATAAACCCTAAATTCTATCTACTCAATTTCTATTCCATGCATGCTATCACTTCCACAAAAAAATATCATATACTTTCAGTCATAACTTATTTAATAAACAAGATTCAAGCATAAAATTACCTTATTTAGCTTAATCAAAATTTTTCCCTTTTCTTCCCTATTTGTCTTCTCTCTCTCTCTCTCTCTCTCTCTCTCTCTCTCTCTCTCTCTCTCTCTCTCTCTCTCCTCTTGCTGGCCGGACTTGTTGCCTGGCGTCCTGTGGCCGATCAGAGTTGGGTGGGTGGCCTGGACTTTCCCTCTTTCTTCCTCTCCTTTTTTCTTCTTCTTCTCTCTTTTTTTTTTTCTTTCTTTCTCGCTGTTTCTCTTCTAATTTGCAGAAGTTTTTGCTTACTTCTTTTGGAAAAAAATCCCACCGACAATTGCTTTTTCTTTTCCTTTGTTGCTGTTTTTTTTTTTTAACTATGGCCAAATGACCTTTTTACCCCTCACTTAGGTATTACACTAAGCCAACTTCTTTCGTTTCAGAAAACTATTTAGTTCATTTTGTCTGTTAATACAGACATACACAATCAATAGTTTGCACTGAAAGAATTTCTGAAAACTTGCAATCAGATTTAGGTAACTTCCCAATAAAATTACTGAAACACGACAAGCTACTACAATTATAAATATACAATAGTTTTAGATATCAATGCTATGTTCAGAATTAAAAGGGAGCTTTTAGTGTAGTTCATCAATATATAAAAGAGGTGGCATCGAGAAATTATAAATTTAGTGGTTCAACCTCAGTCTTGATGATGTCAACTTACAATGGTGAATAAAATAATGAAATTGATTTTAAGGACAAATACAGTTGTAGTAGATGGCAATGGCACAACGTGACTTGTCTTTGTTTACTCAGTCTTGAATATTGAAATAAAGTTACGGTGCTTCTTCATATTCTGTAAACCATCTCCCATTAACAAACTTTTCTCAACATACAGATTCTGCAAAGAAATCTGCGTGTAAAAAAGGCAGGAAAGAAAATGGATCGCACTTGGAGGTTCCTGAAAATGTTCTGCTGCTGCTTGGCAAAGTGGAAGGTAGATCATAAAGATGTGCATTTGGGATCTTTCTGCATCAATATGGAATCCACACCAGAAGCAGCTGGAAAGGGCCTGTACAATGCTGATCATTTTGCGATAATTGGGAAGGACGTCAAATTTTGGGATCTTGTGGCATGTAATTTGTTAGAAAAAGTTGAACAATTTAAGTCACAAATTAGAGAAGTTAACTCTCGTTACAATGATCATTATAATATGTTTGGCTCGCACAATTTGCGGTGATGCTTCCAATTATTTGCCACAAACAATTAAGGCGTGGCTCCCAATATATTCCCCAAACTAAACTCCTTTTCCCTTTTTCTTAACTATCAAAATCGGGGTCGAAACCTTGGACATGACTTAAAATCATGGCAATACTTTCTTGCAAAAAAAAAAAATCAAAAAACCCAAAATGGAAACATCTATATTGTCCAATCCTTCTTAAATTTACCCTAACAAATCTCCTTTCAACAATAAGATTCTTTTGTTTCCTATAACCTTTCCAGTTTGTACATTTTTTTTCTTTTTTTCTTTTTCCCGGTTTCAATTTGAGCATTAAAAATACTTAAAATACATGAATTTTTATAGCCATGGATAGTATCTTTATTAAATATATTCTTTTTTTCTTTTTTGGGTACAGCACCATTCAATTTTTGTTAAGATTTGTACTTTGCTCAGTACACAATTAAGGCACGCTCTAAGTAAGAAAATACGTTCCTAAATGGTATTTTTGAAAATAAAGTAAGTGCTAAATAATTTTATGCTCACCGCCAACAAGTAAGATTAAGTCATAAATAATTTGATGTTCATGGGCCAACAAGTAAGAATAAATCCTAATTAATTTTATGTTCATCGGCTAGCTATCAAGTACAAAGCTGTATAGTTAGGCACTTAATGACCAATGCATTTTGTTTAAAATTTGAAAACGAAAATTGAAAGTACATTCCATCATGCGGATTCCATCTCTCATAAGGTGAAAAAAAATTCCCTCTTAAAACGAGATATACCCCAATACGAAAAGTTGTCAACCTCTTTGGCACTACGATCTGGTTAGGATAAGACAGCTCATTCTTTTGGCAAGTAATTTACTGGCTATTGAATTTTCTGTCAAAGAAATGTAGGCCTTTCTTAAAAACATGAGAGCCTTTCTTAAAACATGAGATTTTACAATAAATACTTAAAATGATGTCTGGCGAATGATACCATACATTATTAGTAAAATTAAAGAAAAAATTGCAGTTTTGGTCTCTAGTGTCTAAAAAGGTGACCAAACTAGGTCCTCAAAGTTTCAACGAAAACAACTTTGGTTCCAATATTTCCAATATTAGTCAAAAAAGGACAATTGTGGTAAATTGGACAATAGTTAACAGTCAAACTCAAATTAACTTTAATCAGAAGTTCTAATTTTGCATTTTTCGTCCCTGACGTTTAGAATTTGGATAATATGATCCGATTATGGAATATGTCCTACTAGTGAAAGGAACCAATTGAAAGCACAGCAGAGGCCAGAACATCAGAAAACTGATCTATCTGTGGCAGAAACTTGAGCAGTGTTGGAATACAGGGAACTACACAACCCAACATGTGCAGTTGGACTCCTGATGATAATGAATCCAATTACCAGCCACAACAAATAATTATTGTAAAACAAATTGTGATTGTAAGAAATTCAATATTCAGTAGCATCAGAGACCTCCAAAAGTCGATTGTATCTCTGTAAAATATTTGTCAATGTGGGACTGCAAAGAAATCCAGATTATATATATTGAGCAAGAATTTTCAAATTGAAAGCAGGACAATATGTGCAAACTCTTCCATCTCCTCATATCGTGTATTGAAACAATGGTGTCTCTTAAATCCCCTGAGCTCTCACACATTTCTAATGTATTTAGCCTACAGGGAAAAGAATTCCCCAAAATTGATGCTTTCCAAATTAAGAAGTTCATGGTCTTCTTTTCTGGTAAGTGTCTAACAAATTTATAATTATGAGAAAACCATATTTAATTCCTTCTTCATAATCCTATGTAGTTCCTAATGTGTGAGAAATGAATGGAAAATCCTAAGGCAGTCTAGATTTTCGTAGCTGGAGACAGAAAACAGAATTCAGCAGAGAATACACAATGCTTTTGTACCAAAAGAATGCACAACCAAAAAACACCAACACCATATTACTTCAGTTGCCAGAATTATTAGAATTGACACTAAAAATTCATCATACCTTTCTATTAGGTGAAAAAAGTACACTTCTTCTGCATCGCGATGCAAAATTCTCCTACCAAATCATGAATACGACATGCCCTGACACTACCATCGTGTCTTCTTCTGGAAACAGTTACCAAATTTCTGGATGTCAGATTCAACAATTTTTCCTCTGCGACATTTGAGTCAGTTTCTTGTATCAGTCCTTTCTCGAACCATAGTTCAAATAATTTTCGAGCATGAATTTCTTTGTCCTCCAGAAATTCTCCAAAACAAAGAAAGCAGGGCTTCAAGTGGTCTGGTAAGCTTTTATAAACAAATGTCAGGACACCAGTTACAAAACCCAGTGGAGAATTTGAACATTCTACAGTCTCCACCTCCAAACTTTCTGCCACTTGTTTCCAGCAAGAAAGTTTCCTTTCTGTATGTGAGAGGAGACCAGCCATTAAAAGAACTGCAAGGGCTTGTCCCCTGCATTGCCTTATAATCATCATTCCTACTTCCACAAATGACGAATCGAGAGTTTCTCCACCAAGTATCTTGTGTTGGAATAACACCCAACATTTGGAAGATGGAAGTAGAGCAAGATCATAGAGTGGTTTGCTAGGATCAGCTTGCACGGCCACATCATTAACTGGGGTTGTCAACAGAATTCTACTTCCAGAATAATCATCTGGAAAGAATCTTCTTAACAAGTCCAGGTCTTCATGGGTCCATATATCCTCTAAAACAATGAGGTATCTTTTTTGGGTCAAATATTTGCGTAACTCTCCCCGTAACTCATCAGCAGACATTTCGCACATATTGTTAGTGACAGCAGTGATTTGACGAAAAAGTTTTAGTAACAGCTCTCGCATTTGATAGTTTTTAGACACACAACACCAAGCACGAATCTGAAAGTGCTGAATAACAACCCAGTGGTTATACACTTGTTTGGCCAGAGTTGTCTTACCTATTCCAGATATGCCTACAATTGAGACGATATCCATCTTTTTTGTTCCCATTGTTAATTGTTCAATAAAATACTTGACCTCAGAGTCTAATCCAACCACAGCATCTTCCATTGTTAGGGGACGAGCTGGGACAACACTATGAGCTCTCATGCCATACTTCTTCTCATCATAGATTTCCATGGCCTTTGCTTTGATGAGTTTGATGTCTTCCATGACAAAAGAAACAGACAGCATTAAGTACCACACAGATCCATCTCTGTCCATAATCAAATCAATGATATACTTTGTCGCCCATAAAACGTCGGCAATACACGCCCTAATATCATTCAATTCTTGATACTCATTATAGATATAGAGCTCTTCATTATCAATGAGGAAGGATTCCAGGAACTTGAACTCCCCAAGTAACATTTCAGTTTGACGTTTCACCAAAGCAAGTAATCTAGCTTTTGGATTTGACATTTTAATCGTATCTAACAAGACGTACTGAATAAATTCCGTTTCTTTATTTCTTGGGAGATGATACCAGTTTGAGTATGGAACCTGAAAAATAGTATCTTTGATCTCTGCTTTCAAAAGCTCAATCTTCTCTACCAAATCAGAAAGCAAATGTTCATTTCAGACTCAAAGGTCCATCGTTCTCCTTTCTTACATGGTAATGAACGGAAAAAATTAGAGATGCTGCCTCATTGGCTGTAGCTTCACTTTTTGCCAAAATCAATTCCTTTTCTGCCTTAGGGAGGATTCATGAGGAACGCTCTGAGGAATCTAATCCCTTCTTGGAGGGTTTCAACTTCATCTTTCATATGGACCATCAAACCAAACTCAGGAAATTTAAGTAGCTCCCCCAATATAACCTCTGCCTTGATCAACTTAATTTTTTCAAGCAACCTGAAAATTGAAAGATTCAGTTCACTGGCCATGTCTTCTGTCATTTCACTGCCACCATGCACAAAAGAAATGAGTGATGATGACTCATTAATCACAGATTCAAGATGTACTGAAAACAATTTGCCCTCCTGTATGCTACTCTCTATATCTATCGTGTCCATGAGAAATGTTCTCAAGAACAGCAACCCCTCCTGAAGGTTTCCAATTTGGTCCTTCATAGGGGACACCAAATTAGCCTGTATGATTTTGCAGATCCGTCAAATATAGCTCTGCCTTAATGAGCCTAATTTTTTGGAGTAGCATATCAAGTTCAAGCTTCATTTTCATGCACTATATCGTCGGTCAATTTGTTGTCGTGGATTGAGTAAATGATAGATGTTACCTCGCTGGCCACTGTTTGAACATGTTTGGATAGTAGCTGTCCATCCTCCTTCTTTCTCCTCAGTTAGATCAACTGGAAGACTTCTCAGGAATTTTAGCCCATTCAATGAAGGGCTGTAAAATTATCCTTCACAGGGACCATCAAAATATCTTCTTCAGAGTCCACGATCCGTTGCAGAAATATCTCTGCCTTGATCAGCTTCATCTTTTGAAGCAGCCTCGAAATAACAAGATTCATTTCCTTGACTTGCTCTTCTTTTACTCTGTTGACCTGAAATAATGCTGCCTCTTTAGCCACCTGCTTTGATATCTGCTGAGATCCTTTCCAGATCTCCCGTGCACTCATCTGGAAGATCCATTAGAAATGCTATGAGGTACATTAGCTCCTTGTGAATGGAATCAATTCGATCTTTCAAGGAATTCCACTGTGTTTTCTAGAAGAAAACTGATGAAACTTGCGATTTCATCTGTCTTGGTAGTCTCAGATCCCGCTGAGATTGAAGCTTTCAGAAGTCCAATGAACATGTCCATGAGACCCGAAGTAGAAGGTTTAATCTTCTGTAGCAAATCTGAAAGCTTATCAACCATCCCAGAGGTCATGACTTCATCCAATTGATTGTCCCAGCACAAATAGGAGAAACATGCTGCCCTGGTAGCCGAAACATGAACATGGCCAAGAAAATCCTGGTGAATGATTGATCGCCTTGCAGTAATATCAATGAAATTCCTCAGATAACTGAGCTTTTCTTTCAGGATTTCAACTATTTTCTTCATCATGGAAGCTAAACTGTCTGAGCCAAGAAGTTCCTCCAGGTTCTCCAAGGTGGAGTCAATGAAATCCATGGAAGATGTAGGAATCAGTGGAGAATTGGCTTCCCAATGGGGCTGCTGCTCCCACGAGATGGCATAAGCTTTTCTGATTTCTGGTTCACAAAGTTTTACATTTTCCAGCATGTAAGAAACCACAGAATCAACTTTCTCAAAATCCAGGGGCAAAAGACAAAGAGAGGAAAGCTCATCTGTTGCCGTCTTGAATGCAGCTTCAAGTTCAACACCGCTTATGACCGAGCTTGATGCAAAAGGAACAGCCTCAGATATTCCATTGTAGATTAGATAAGTCCTCAGAAATCTTGATTTCTGTTTGAGGGTCAAGACTTGATCCTTCAAGGGAGAACTCAAGCTGCAATTCTTCTCTAGCCAATCCAAAAGTTTCAAGGCAGAATCAATGTATGTGTTTGCCATCTTTGTGTTTTTCTGTCTCTCGCACACACAGTTCTAGCAATGCGGCGCTGCTCTGTGGAAGTTAGCGCTGGTTATTTTGCAGTCATATTGCAGAGAAGACTTTCAGATATTTTTTTATCTGAACTGTTAAATTAAAAAAAAATTGACCAGATCAAATTGGAATCTTTTGCCCGTCCCCGAATACAGCCTCCTCTTCTTCTTCTTCTCCTTCCTCAAAACTACACAATTTTGTTTTATGTCCCCATTGGAACATATTTATCTGGATTGGGACGCACCAAAATTACTCATTTCAATCATTAAAATTTCAAAATTATACGATAAGAATCATTATAGTTCTTGAATTTCAAATTTCAAAATCTAGATAGACAACGTTTCCCATGCTGTAAGTTCACAATTAACATTTCCATTTTCTTTAATTACTTAATTGTTCCCAATCATTATAGTTCCATACCAATTAGTAGTTCCAAAAATCAAACCACATGATGAGGATCAAGATCAAATTCAATTTACATAAATATTCTCAACTAATATTAGACTTCTCAATTGTTTTATTTTATTGTCATTTCGGACACAATTATTACTAGTGATTGTATACAAACAATTAAGTAGCCTTTGCATTTGGATTTTAATCGCAAACAAAATTTTTCTCTCCTACCTTAAACTTTGCGATTAAACCAAAATGTTGTTCATGTGCGCCTTAAAAGCAGCATATCTGGATTAATATAAAATGAAAGAAAAAAAATTCACTCCATTTGAATATTTCCTTTACTATAATATTTTTTGAGATGTGATTTATGTGAGACAAAAAATATAGCTGAAAAATAGAAAAAGCAGATGAAAGACGTGATTAATAAATAATCGAAAAAGTTGATTCATATTTATTACAGGTTCTACACTTGCATTTTTTGAAATTTGATAATTCATTTAACTAATGACTAAGCATTGAAAGTTAAAAAACAGAACTCATTTTCAACGTTTGAGCATGTAACACCAAGGCCCTCTAATAGGGGCATTTTTGTAAAAATTTCCAATGTAGAAGGAAAGATAAGAGATTAGTGGATAGATGAGGGGCTTTGATGCAATTTGAGAGTTTTGTATACTAAATGAATCAGGGCTTTTCTTTTCCTATTTCATTTTCATTGGCTTTCTTTCTTTCTCTCTTACTCCTCTCTTCCATTCTGTTCTAATCTTTCTTCCCTATTGAACCATTTCTTTGAAGAAGAAGGTGGAGGTGTGGACTTGCAAGGTCAAGCAAGTGGTGAAGGCTTAGTAGGGGTTACTCATCATCCAATTCAAGGTGTTGCTTCCATCTCCCTCTTAGATCTTTGGATTAGAAGTAGGTGGGTATGCATTAAGTCCCCAGGTAGGAAGATTTAGTGTTGTTATGCCTATTGATTGTGTATTAAATGGTGATTGTGGTGTGTAAGTGCGTAAAATGCTAGATGGTTGTGCTTTAATGTTTGATGCTTGATGAATCATTGGAGGATTTATATTTGGATGGTAAGCAATGTGATGCTTCTTTGGCTTCTTGTACCATTTTGAAGTTGTTTTGGTGTTGGGTTTGTGCTGGATGGAGTTGGAAGGGTTAGATTTGGTTTTGGAGTGTTGCAAGGTTGTAGGTCACATATTTTTAGCTCATCCGCAGTGCCACCCACGCCGTGGATGAGGCCGCGGCTCGTTAGAGGTGTCTCTCTTGAGCCATCCGCGGGGTCACCCTCGCCGCAAATGACACCGCGGATGGGATGCCTCCAGTTTCTACCCTAAGCCCATGTACCAGTAGCGCCGCTGCTGGGACCGCGACTAGTTACTGTTTGTGAGCTGCGGCGTCATGACAGCTTTTGCCCTTTAGCTACATTTTGCTTGTTAAGTTAGATGTAAGCCTTAGTTTTGACTTCTTGATAGAATTAGTAATTGATTGAGCGTTTGTTTTATATTTTAGGCGAAGACGTTGAGAATTTGTTCTCGGATTATCTTAACTAGCTTGGATCGAGGTAAGTGGGGATTGTACTCTTTGATCTTTTGAAAATGAATTTAAAGAATGTTAAATGTTTTGAAATGTTATTTGCTATATAAATTGTATGGCTTAAGTGTGGTTATTTGCATTTTCTTGTAAAAGTGATAATGTGGCATAAGTGAATGTATGATTTGATGAATGAATCGATTGAGTTCTGGAATGTGGTACTCCTTTGATGGAACTAGTTCCTTAATTAGTATGATTATGACTTTGGGATCGTACTAACCGGTTAAAGTTAGTTTTGGAGCCGTACCAACTAGTTATAGTTGGTTTTGGAATCAGTGTTAATCAGGTAATAGTTAACAACTGGATATCCTAGGGTCAGATGGAATCCTTTGATAGAACTCATTTGTTCATTTAACGAAATGTATGTATTTGATGAAAGTATGCTTTTGGCCATATTATCTTTGTACCTATACTCGCTAATGATTTTGTATTTGAAATATATGTATAAGAAGTAGCACTCTTAAAGCCACAGTGAGTACTTTTACCACTTACTGAGTGATTTGTGTCGCTCACCCCTTTATTGTCATATGCAAAGGATGATGTTTTTGTTGAAGAAGATTGGACTTACTCATGGTATTAGCCTTTGGAGAGAGAGATGTGATACATAGCAAAGAACTCATAGTATTGGTTTTTGTATAGATTATTCCACTTAGAAATATTTTTGTGATCTTAGTGGAATTGTATAAGATGAACTCATTATTTTGTTTAAGAGTATCTTTGTAATGTATCAAATGACATTGTATTAAGCCAAGTTCAATGAAATTATTATTTTGGGAAGATTAAGTTCCTTGTTTTGCTAGCCTTATGTCATAGCTTAGTCTTGACACGGCGGGTAGTTGTACTTCGGGCACGGGGTGTGACAAAGCTCCAATCAATTGAAATCATATTTATTATTATCATTATGTTGTCTCATTTGTAATTCAATTGACACTATTATTACAAACAATTCAATATCCCCCAAAATTTTTCTCAACATTTTATAATGGATAGCACGTCCAATAGACATAATCTTCATTATGATCACTTATACATTTTTTTTTATTGCAATTTGAGTTATCGTACTTGCAATTATTGACCTCATATTTAAGCCTAATACCAATTCCCAAACAACAAGCAAATTTGTATATAGTGACAGGGTAAACTTACAAATATGGAGAAAGAGACCAATAGCTTATTTATAAATATATAAGTGGCGCATTCCCATGATGAATCATGCCTAAAATATAACATAAATCCTTATGGCATTGTATAACTCTATAATTATAGAAGTGTCTAGATATAAATATGTAATAGGTCTCCTATTCTTCCTCCATTTCTATATTGATCCCTTGATAATCACATATATTTGTGTAATAATTTGTTATTTAATTAATGTAGATAATTATATAATTAATTATTAGAATATTAACGTGGTCAATAAAGGCCACCTAACATTATGAATATTCTGACATTTATTTCAGATTAAAGTATCGTTTCTATTCTAAGTACTATGAATTTTACTCAATTTTTTATAAATTTTGTTTTCCTCTTCCTTGACAATGTTTCTCCCTTTACTTATAAAATACATAAGACTTTAAAATGAAAATGGGCATAGTTCGTGAATAGCTTCTACCAACAAGTGTCATACGTCTCAGAATTACTATGATTGCTTAAGCATTAACATTGTCACTCCCCAATTTTCAAATTTGCAGAAATGATCAAAAAATGACTCTTCCATTATGAATGTCTATGATTGAGGATGTAAGAAATCATGTTTTCTTAAGAAATAAAAATTATAAAATTAAAGGATGTTTTGCAACTTTTCTGAAGTGTATTCTTTGTTCCATATAATATAGTAAATGACAATATTCTTGTCAATAGAAGTTTATCTTTTAAAATATTTTAAAACATCCAACCAGAGTGTCACATGAATGATTTAGGATTGAATTTTGTATTCTTTTGGAAAATTAATCAAATATTTTGGTGAAAGCAAGTAAAGAAAACAGTATCTACTTAAATCTAAATGTCCTTGGTAGGAATTTATGTGAAATTTATTTTTTGTCTAAATTTTTCATAAGAGAATGGGTCATCCTTGTTCAACACCAACCCAACCCCCACATGTATATATAGGTAGGCACACAGACACAACACACACATGTACAATAATTCTATTTAGGATTGCGACTACATTTCAATGATTTAAACGTCTCCCATGTATTGCTTTTTATGTTTTTTTCAAGTTAGGTTGTATGTCTTCATATTTTTAGCATGGTAAATACAGAAGCATATGCAAATTAGGAAATGAATACGAAATTTACAAATTTCTTTTTAAGGGACATGAAAAATAAAAATAAAAATGAAAATGAGTAAAGAAAAAGAGATATTGGCATTGTTATATGAGGGGGAGAAAAAAAATTATTTTTTTTCAAATGATTTGAATTAGACATTTCTTTTTGAATGATTTGAACAATATTTTTAAATTTTCTTAAAATTAAAGCTAAGCACATGTGATTATTTTAATTTTTGTTCAATTAGAACAGTGAATATCTTCTTCCAATATGTAACTATATAATTCTGTAACCATCTATGTGTAATTATTTTAAGTTTAGATATAGAACAGTGAATATGTCTTACTATATGTAATTATAATTTTGTAATTATGATTATATACAATGGCAATATATAATTGCACACAGACACACATATGGAACCTCCATCAAATAGCTTGTTTTAACCTCTAACAATTCTTGAATCATGAAAGTTTTCATTTATTTTTATTTGCACATTACATTTAAAGTTATGATGTCCAGTAAGGGGACATATTATTTTTCTATTCTTTTGGCACTAATTATTTTATTTGACCATTGTATTTTTTTTCTCTTTACGACATATAAGTACATTATAAAACACTATATCGTACGTTTTGACTTTTAGGCCGGTGGGATTTGGTTATTAAATTATAAAATTGTGCAACTGGTAAGCATGCACCTTGACTCAATCATTAGCTATTTTTTAACCTTCTCCTTACCCAAAATCTCTGCATTTGTGTGTTCCCAAGTTGAAATTTTTAAATAGATCGACCCCCACTACTTCTGCAGCTTGCATTTCAAGCCTTTTTCTATCGGCAGCTAAGTCAACTTCTTTCGTTTTATTCACATGTCAAGAAATCATTAGTTCATGTTGTCTGTTAATATAGACCATCGTTTGCACTAAAGAATTTCTGCTAATTTGTCAAACAAATCAAGTTATCTCTAATTTATTCTTTTATTTTACCCTTGTATTTTTTTCTTGGGATAATTTCACAAACCTCCTTTGAGGTTTGTTATAATTGCAGGAACTTTCTCTCAGGTTTTAAAAGTTACACTTAACCCCCGTGCTTATATTTTTTATAACAAAACAAATTTATTTTGATAATATATCACAGAAACACCAAGGGGGTGTTTGATAACTAAATTTTTTTATCACTTAATACATTAAACACTTATTTAATTTGTGTACAAAATTTTAACTGAAAATTTTTCACTTAATTTGCTTAATTTTGATACTTACTCCACCTTACACACACGAACTCACTCTCACATAGTCACCCATGCACACACACACACACACATATTCTCTCCCCCTTCTCTTTCACGCGCACACACACACACACACTCTCTCTCTCTCTCTCTCTCTCTCTCTCTCTCTCTCTATCTATCTCTATCTCTCTTCCCCACACACAGTTTCTGTTGAACACACCTTATATACTTTCTTGCACATACACTTTTACACACGCACATACGAATGCACACATATTTCTACATATACATTTTCTATCTCTGATATACACGCACACATATTTTAATTTTCTTCTTTCACATACTTACACAACTTTCATACATGTATTTTTACATATATAGGCATACTTTCTCTGTCACACACATTCTCACACACAAGTATATTTATCTTCTATCTTTCATAAAAAAAGGGTATCTCTCTGTCTCATACACATTATTGATGCAGACACTAAATTTTGATGCACCATTTATTTTCAAACATTGGGGGGCATGTTTGCATTTTTTGGGCCAAATTTTAATTTTCAATAATTTGGGGGGCAAAGTAGTAATTTTATCTGTAAATATTTTTCTATCAGTTTTTGGGGCTTTTAAATTCATATTTTTACTTTCATGTGAAATGGTTAATTTTTTTAAGATTTTTCTGGATTTAATTGATATTCTTTTATATTTTACCAACACAAGGCAAAATGGTAATTTCACCTCGCAAAAAGCATTTTAGCTCATTTTTAGTTCCAAATTCATTTTTCTAATTCTTTAAGCAAGTTTCTAAATTTTCTTGATTTTTCGAAAACAATAGTTATTTTTCTGTGAATTTTCATTGTCCAAGGGCAAAATCGTCATTTTACAGTTTAAATTCATTTTTCATCAATTTTCAGTCATAAATGCATTTCCTAGGGTTTTAAGATTATTTTTAATTTTTGATAATTTTTTAAGGTCAATAGCTATTTTTTGTGAATTTTCATTGTCCAAGAGCAAAATCGTTAGTTTATAATTTAAATTCATTTTTTGTCAATTTTGAGTCATAAATACATTTTCTAGTGTTTTAAACTTATTTTTAATTTTTGGTAATTTTTTGAGGTCAATAGCTTTTTTTGTGAATTTTCATTGTCCAAGGGAAAAATCGTTATTTTACAGTTTAAATTCGTTTTTTTGTCAATTTTGAGTCATAAATGCATTTTCTAGTGTTTTAAGCTTATTTTTAATTTTTTGGTAATTTTTTGAGGCTAATAGCTATTTCCCTGTGAATTTTCATTGTCAAAGGGTAAAATAGTCATTTTGTAATTTAAATTCATTTTTGTCAAATTTTGAGTCATAAAGGCTTTTTCTAGTGTTTTAAGCTTATTTCCAATTTTTGGTAATTTTTTGAGGCTAATAGCTATTTTTCTGTGAATTTTCATTGTCCAAGGGTAAAATTGTCATTTTACAGTTTAAATTCATTTTTTGTCAAATTTTGAGTCATAAAGGCATTTTCTAGTGTTTTAAGCTTATTTTTAATTTTTGGGAATTTTTTGAGGCTAATAGCCATTTTTCATGTATTTTCGTTGTCTAGGAGCAAAATCGTCATTTTACACCCCGAGTGCGTTTTATCAGCTTTAAGTTCTAGTTTTTATTCTTGAAATCTACTTTGAATTATTTTTGAAAATTTTAGAGATTGCTATCATTTCTTTGTATTAATTTTTAATTTTTGGGATTAAAAAATATTTTTTTAAATAAAATTAATATTTTTATTAATGGTGGTGTTTTTGTTATTTTATAACATTCTTGGTCAACAAGACAAGTGGCCTATAAATACCCCTCTAATCAGCCAAAAACTAAGAAGAGAAATCAGAAAACCCTAAAAACACTTTTTACTTTATGCTTTAAGGATCAAAACACATAGCAAAACACCCAAAAACACACACTAAGTTACTGTTCATCGTCGTTATTGTTCATTGCCTCCTTCTGGAAGATAATTACTATTTATAGTCAGGCTCTCTATCAACTCAAAAAGGTAACTTCTTACCTAATTTCCTCTTTATTATGATTCTCTTTTGGTTGACTCTTGTTTATACTACTTTATGAATACTTGCTTCAAAAAAAAGAAAATTCTTATGTGATTTTCTCTTTATTCTAATTCCTTTTGAGTTGAATTTTGCTTATGCTATTTGGATTTGTAAATGTCTGTTTTGTTTCTGGGTCCATTTCTGGGGTTTTGTTCCTGGGTTCATATTTCCACAATTTCTTCCACTATTTCTCTCCCCCTCACTACCGGAACCTCCACCATCTTCCTTTCTTCATCCTCCAACTTCACCAATCACAGGACCACCTTCTTTCTTCCACCACTAGAACTCACAGGGACTTCCTCTACCCCCACCAGTTTACCAGCCCTTCCCTGTTAAACACATAGCCAGTACCACTAATCAACCCCAAATTCTACTAATCTACCACCAAAATTCCAATCCTGCAATCAAACCAATCAACCGAGCAATAAAACCTATTCTGCAACAGAGTATCAGACACAACCAAACAAATGAACCCCTATTACTAGAATCACGCCATCAGTTAACAAATCCAGGCATAACTTCATCAACAAGAAGCAAAAACTAGCTCCAAAATCCTACACAACCTATAGCGCCACCTCAACCATAGCCCCAGTTCACCATAGCAACCCCACGACACAGCCCAAAACCAGAACCAATTAGTTCACCACTTCATCACACTCTCTGCAAATGCAAATTTAGCGTCATTGTTAGCCTCAATTATCACCCACATCAGTCCAATTCCACTAGTTACGATTCAAGGTCAGCAAAACACACATACACAGCCACCCATGACCACACATAGCCTTCCCACGCCAATTTTTTTTTCTCTCAAACCTGCAAAAACAAAAACTAACAACAACAAATCCAAGCATCACACACCACCCCCTGAAATCATCAATACCCTCACCACATAATTGGATACCACCACTGTTGCCCCAACACTCACCAATTTCCAGAAACCCTCGCAACCTTCGATTCATACCTCTCCTGTACCTGCTGTCCCAAATCACCTCCCTCACCAGCATACTAAGCCTCTCAATTCAGTCCCAATCTTCCCTGCATCCATCGCAAATACCTGCAGACAAATAGTACATCACAATTATCACCCAATTACCCTGCACAGCCATAGCCTTCCATCACCATTACCACCTACAGACTACTACATATAGCTTCACCATCATCTCCTTTATCCAATCATCTACAGCCCACAACCGCAATAACAATCAAAACCCACAAAACATCGCCCATCCACCGCCACCTTTGTTTCCACCTCCTCAACTGGATAAACCAGATTCATTGTTTTGAATAGAAAAGGAATTAATTCAGGCAGTTGATTTAGAAAAAGGGTGTGCAATAAGCGAGATTGGAGAGAAGGAGAGAAAACCCAAAAGAGAGGATGATGGAGAGTGAGACAAATGGAGAGAAAGAGAGAACAACTGAGAGAGGGAGAACGGAGAGGGAACGAGAGAAAACTGAGGGAGAAATAAAACAGGGAGTTGAAGAAGAGAACAAAAATGGAGAAAGCATGGGAGTGGTTTGAGCAAGAGAATGAGAAAGAGAAAGAGTGAATAGATCGAGAGAAGGTAGAGAACAGCGAGGAAGCAAGAGAAAGTGAGAGATGAAAGCAGAAGAAGAAGAAGAAAGAAAAAGGAAATCAGGGGAACAGAGAGAAAAATTGAGAGAATCGGGCGAGGGAGAACCGGAGAGAGGGAGAGAGATCGAGGGAGAGAGGAGAAACAAACAGAGAGCAGAGAATGGAAAGAAAATTGGATAGAAGAAGATAGAAAGAAAAAAGAAAAGAAGAAAACAAAGAAAACTAATTAGGGGAAGGGATATTTGGGTAGTTTTTTTTAGGAACTTTGTGCATTTTGTTGAATTACTTATAAAGTGAATTTGATGTTTTAGTTTTTAAGCTTTTATGTTCTTAATAAACCCTTAAAACTTTCATTTGTTTAATTCAAGCCCATGATATTTGCAAATTGCCTAATTAAAGTTTGAGTCCATTGCAGTTAAGTTCTAAATTCTTTTTTTTTTATCTTGAAGCCATTAATTGTATTTAGCTCCTATATGTTATTGATTTTCATGATTATTGCCCATAGTTGTCGGAATTTTATTTCTTACCCCCCACTTACTAAAATTTACTATTTTGTCTCCAATTTATTTTAATTTGCATCACAACCCCCTAAACTTGCGTAAATTTTCAATTATGCCCCTCGATTAGTTGAAAATTTCAATTTTGCGATTTGGTCCTTAGTTTTGTTTGAATCTTTATTTTTAGTCCCCTTAGTTGCTAGAGTTCACATTTTCTCCCAATTCGCATTAATTTATATTTTTTGCCCCTAGACTTGTGTAGATTTTAATTTTTTGTCCCAATTAGTTTAAATTTATTATTTGGTCCCAATTTACTCTATTTTTTATTTTCTCCCTCTAACTTGCTATAATTTACATTCTTCTAATGTGTTAGTATTTTGTATTTTACTCTTTATTTTATTAAATAGTTGTCCCTTTAACTTGTGTGTTCATTTTTAAGCTTTGGTACCAGGGTCTCCAAAGAGGTATCTCGACTTCTTGTTATTTTCCTCTTTGTGTGCTCCAATATGCTCCAATGTGATTTTATGCATTATTTTTATTATTATTTGTTTATTTCTTAGTTTTACATACTTTTTTTTGCGTATTTATGTATTTAATTTATTTAATTTTGAATTTTTATTATTTTTTAAAAACATATAATATTTTGTATTTAGCTAGTCAATGTATTAGTTAGATTATGTTTTTATATTTTTTAGCAAAAATTGTGTAAATAGATAGAAAGTGTAATAGATGGGGTATTTTCAATTTCCGCTTTTTAAATTGTAAATTAAGCCCCCGGTATAATATTTAGGGTTTATTGCTTTTGCATGCTTACGTGCTTATTCGTTTTACCGCTTTCATTAGGATTTTGCATCTAGATATCATGCTTATGTGTTATGTGCTCCTACTTGACTTTATATGTCTTTATATGTTTAATTTTCTTTTAATTCTCGATTTACTATTTAATTCATGCTTTTTGTTATTCCGTCACCACACTAGTCTAACGTTAGTTGTGGCTTCTCATTTTCCCGCTAGTCCAATGTTAGTGGGGAATTCCTAAAGAAGGGCTAGCCCAACGCTAGACCCTTAAAGCATTTTAGTGCTAAGTGCACTCGTGTGTATTTCATATCATCTCACACACTAATTTTTTTAGAAATTTTCATTTTTGCATGATTTTTGTATATATTTTATTATTTATTTTGACAAATACTCAATGCATGACATCTAGATTGCATTTCACCTAGAAATTAGGTCATTCGGTATGATTCGACTAAAAATAGTCGTCTACTCACGTGGGATGCGGTGGTGTACATGTCGTTCTCCCCTCTGTGAGTAGGAACATTCAGTCACGAAGCTATTAGTCTCCCGTTGTAGACACCAAATTTTGACACACCTTTTGTAAAAATATATGTGTTACTTTATTTTAGAGGGTATTTTTCATTTTTTCGGGGGTCGAGTACAATTTTCGCGTATTATATCTAATTCGTCGTATCAGGGGCAAAATGGTAATTTCACCATGTTAATATTAGTTTATTTTATTTTATTTTTCTAAATACATAATTTTACTATTTTTATCATTATTTATGATTTTAATGATTTTTGGGAAGTCATTTATTATTTATTTAAAATTTTAGTATTTTTCAATTCAACGGCACGTTTTCCAATGCATTATTTTACGAGAATTTTCAAACGAAAATTTTTTTTTATATATGCATTTTGTGTATTCATAAATTTTCTGCAAAAATCACATAATTTTTAGAGGTCATTTAGTATTTATTTAATTTTTGTCTTTTTATTTATTAAGGGCACATTTCCCAAGAATGCGTTAATCTTAAGAATTTTTGAGTGAAAATTTCAGTATATGTGTTTCATGGGATAATGTATTTTGTATAAAATTTTTGTGATTTTAGAAGTCATTTAGTATTTTTGTGATTTTCATAATGTCACACTTTCCAATGCATTTTTATTTAAAGAATTTTGTGTGTAAAATATTTTATATGTGCATCTAACATTTATGGTTTTATGTAAAAAAATATATATAATAATTTTTAAACACTATTTGGTACTTATTTCAAATTATGTTTTTTCTGTCTATGACATATTTTCTTTAATGGTGAATTAATTTTAAAATTGTGATTTTTATTATTATTAAATCTTCTTTTTACAGTAATGCTAATTTTGGTTTTAGTTCTATTTTATTTATTTATTTATTTATTTTCAATCCTAGGGAGGGTTTTATTTTTATTCCATTTTCTTCATTTTCTTACAATTTTATCTTTCTAAAATTCTTCAAAAAAAAAAAAAAAAAAAAGAATTAAAACAACAGCAGCGTTGCTGCTGTTGTTTCTGCCATGGTTCACCTAAAACAGCCAATGTCAGCATATTTGGGAGGATTTTGGGAGGATTTTCTTCCTTCCCCATCCACTTTCATCAACACAATCAGTTCACTCCCTCACTTCACCAGACACACACCTCACCAGTTTTCAAGTCATCAGTTTTTGATTCACAGAAAATCTCACAGCTTTCCCTCACTTCTCTTGGCTCAGAACACACACACACACTCGGCCAAACACAACTGCATTTCACTCACCTCTCCACCTGCACCTCCCTCGCACTCACCTGCAGACACTCTCACATCTCCTTCTCGGTCTCCCTAACTCCCTCTGCATCCCCCCCCTTCACTCGCACACAGGCACAAACAACACAGACACAGCACACACCTCTCACCCTCTTCGGCTTGCTCTCCCCCTGCAAACTCACAGTCTAACACACACACCATACAGACACCATTGCACACACAGCACAAACCCCTCACTCTCTCGGCTTGCTCTCCCCCTGCAAACTCACAGTCCAACCCACACAATCCTCACACAAACACACTGTCACCTGCAAAAACAACTCACAGTCATCACACAAACTTCACAAAACCACAACACATTCAGGACACATACACGCACAAGCACAATCACACAAAAATCACTGTCCCACATACACACACGCACCAGCAACACACAAACACCATTCACACACCTGCACACCCCTGCATACACACACCATTACACAGAAACGCACACACAACACACCTGCATACAAACCCCTGCAAATCAAAAAAAAAAAAAGGGAAAACAGGCAGCACGACAACAACAACAACAGCAACAACAATCACACCAGACATCGACACCACCACTTATCCACCAGTGGCGCCGCCCCAAAATCACCGCCAGAACTGACGGCCTCAGCTCGCCACTGGAATCCCCCGTAGCCCAGGTAAAAGTCTCACCCCCCCCCCCCCTTTTAATACTAATTGTCTATTAATTCGTTGAATCCACGAAATGATTTTGGCGAAATTTTGTTTGATTTGGACCAAAGTGGGTAGGAATTTGGGAGGTTTAGTTTGATAGGAATTGGCTTATTTTGTCAAGGACCGATCGGGTATTTGGACGGAAAGAGAGAGAACCGGACCGAGGAAAGAGAGAGAGAGAGAGAGAGAGAGAAGTCCGGCGAGAGGTGGAGAAGAGAATCGGGTGGAGAGAACAGAACCAGGGGGGGAAAGAAGAAAGAAAAGAAAGAAAGAAAGAAAAGAAAGAAAGAGAAAAGAGAGAAAAGGAAAGAAAAAAAAAAAAAAAAAGAAAAGTAAAACCGGTTAAAAAAAAAAAAAAAAAGTGTTTTAGTGAAACTACGTCGTTTTGACGTAGTTTCACTCAAAACTACGTCGTTTTGATTAGTTTAGTTTTCTAATTTGATTTTAATTAATAATAGGTATTTATTTTATAGTCCTTATACTTTCATTAATGCTACTGTGGCCCTGGAAATGTTTGATTTGTGCATTTAAATTTCTAGTTTATTGTAGATTGACCCCCATAATTTAATTTTCTTTGCAATTAGGTCCCGATTAATTGCATTTAGGTCCCTCAACTTTTAGATAATTATAATTTTGCCCCCTACGTTTTTTAATTTTTCATTTTGACCCCTATATCTGTCGGTAATTACATTTTGACCCCTATAATTTTTCTGGAATTGCAATTTTACCCTCTGATATTTATGGAAATTGCAATTTTACCTCCCAAGCTTGCTGTTATTGTATTTTAGGCTTTAAATGTTGCTGGAATTCTGTTTTAGTCCTTGAATGTAGCTGGAATTTGCAATTTGGTCCCTCACATTGCTGGAATTTTTGCATTTTTGTCCTCAAATTTGCTGGAATTTTATTTTTTGGCCCTTGTTGTTGCTGGAATTTATATTTTGGTCCTTTATGTTGCTGGAATTTGTTTTAAGACCTCCATTAATTGTTAGAATTATATTTTAGCCTTTTATTTGTTGCTGGAATTTGTATTTTAATACTTGTAGTTGCTGGAATTTTTATTTTTGGCCCTTTTATATAGCTGAAAATTATAATTTGACCCTAGACATTGCTGTAAATTAGGTATTATTTAATGACTTTGCTGAAATTATATTTTTAGCTTTAAGTATTGCTGGAAATTTTTATTTTTGGGTATTATACTTGCTGAAGATTACATTTTAGCTTTTAAATTTGTTGTAAACTATGTCATTACCTTAATTAGGGTTTAAAATTATAATTTTACTCTTTTGTTTGTTGAAAATTACATTTTTCACTTTAGAATATTGCTTAAATTTTCACTTTTAATCCAAATCTTATAATATTTTATTTTTGTAAAAAAAAAAAAAAAGAAGTATTAATTAAAATTAGTTAAGTCCTCAAAGCTTTAAATTATTTCTTTTTACATTTTCTTTATTTATTTTTATCAAACTTATAATTAATGTTCTAGAATGGGGTCTTGTTAGTCTAATTAATGTTCAAATTAGTCTCTCTATTTCCCTTTTAGTTATTTTAATAATTCTTATTTGAGGTGTTAAAATTTCAATGTATGTATTATTGTATTTTATCTTCTATTATTATTATTAGTATTATTATTAGTTTTATTTTATTTTATCTTTGTTGTTTTGCTTTATTTATTTATTTATTTACTAATTTATTTTTACTTAAACAATTTTCATTTTTCTCCTAAATGATTAATTATTGTTATCATTATTTTTCTTTCTCTTATTTTGTTTATTATTGCTATAATTGTTTGAATTATCATAGCATGTTCATAGTGATCGGTAGAAAATTATTCAATTAGTGATTGATTTATTAAATAGTGATAATTTTGACATGTTTGTTCATTTTAGTAGCCATTTATACCGGGTTTACGAATGAGAGGTACCTCGATTACCCTTCCAATATTTCTTTTTATGTGCTCCTACGTGCTCCTATGCGTTTTTCTACGTGTTTTGTGCTTATAATTTTTATCCATGTGAGAGTTTTTTTTTTTTATTTATGTCATATTATTTATTCGAATTTAATTTTTGATTATTCAAAGAAATGTAATAGATAGGTAATATTCTATTTAGCAAAATTTTGTATTTAGATAGAAAATGTAATAGATAAGCTAGATAGGTTACCTTTTTATTTTTAGATTGTAATTAGGCTTCTTCGGTGTAATAGTTAGGGCTTTTGTGTGCTATGTGTGTTATGTGCTTGTGTGTTTTATTCGCTTTCCTTAGGAACTTGCATCTAGAATACCATGCTTATGTGTTATGTGCTCTTATGTGCTATTATGTGTTTTTTATGTGATTATTATTTCAATCTATGCTTTATTTATTTATTTGCTTTATCATTATATATGTGTATCGTCGCCACACTAGTCCAACGCTAGTTGTGGTTAATCCCGGTTTCTTCGCTAGTCCAACGCTAGCGGAGAATTTTTAGAAAATAGGCTAGTCCAATGCTAGGCCTTTAGATCATTTTAGTATTAGGATCATTTCTCGCGTGTTCATGATATTTCACACACATTTTTATCTTTTAGGCCTTTTTCATTTTTGTATAATTTTTATATACTTTATCATTTATTATCTATTTTAACATCTACCTAGTGCATAACATTTAGATTCCACTACACATAGAATTTTAGGTCATTTGTGTGATTTGACTAGAAATAGTCAATCTACTCACGTGGGAAGCGATGGCGTACATGTCGTTCCCCCCTCCGTGAGTAGAAACAGTTAGTCACGAGTTTATTAGTCCCCCGTACCCGTTATGTTGCATTCCTACTCTCTTTGATCATTTACTACCTATATTACTATTTTCCTTTTCTTTTGCATTTCATTTTGCATCTATACTCGTGACTCCATCGAGGTCTAGACTCGAGTTTCGCAATCAATGCGATAACTCCGACCAAACCTCAGTGGAACATTTCGTCCCTTATCGACATCATTTTTAGGATTAGATTTGCATTCATATAGTTGCATCCAAATGTGATAAAACTTTAGGGTTACATTAGAAAAATTTTAGACTAAACCTCGCAACTAGTTTCGGCTAGGTTGAAAGGGTGCCTTAGGCACGAGCCTTTGCCTTCCCTTTCTTCAACTGTGACTCCCGAACCTTTTTCTCTTGTTTTCAAAGACCTGGAGTCGTCTAAAAGGGTTTTTCTTGTTTTTCCTATATTTTGCCAAAATCATTTCTTTAAATGAATCATTCTTAATTTTCTTACCTTTTATAAAATATTTTCGGGTGACTTGGTACACCAAAACTCAATACCAAGTGGCGACTCCTTTTTCACTAAAAAACCCTTTTTAGACTCTATTTTCGGGCCCAAAAATCGTCGCATTTCAAAAGTCCCATTTTAGGCCCTTTTTCTTTTATTTTTTAAAGTAAAGCATTTGTTTTGTCACATTTTTATCGAATCATCTTTTACAAAGCATTTTCAAAAAATTAGTTTTTACAAAAATTTACACGCTTTTTTTAATAACCACAACATCACATTTAATACTTCCTTTTCCCTTTTCCCGACATCTTCTTTACACTTTCTATTTATTTTCGAAAAATGGGGCGCGACAGCTGGCGACTCCACTGGGGATCACTAGTGAGTCCGAGCACTAGGTTTAGTCACTTATTCCTTTTCTAACCCTTTCATTTCATTGCATTTGGATGCTTAGGATTGCATTTTTATTTTCTAGGTTTTTAGGTTTTTCTTTTGCATCTCACACACTTCCCGTCTCTCGGCTACTTATGTGATGTATGTATGATTTATTTACTTGTTACTGCTTTATTCGACCGCGCTTGCATTTGGGGAAGGGGTCAATCACCCTTAGAGCCCACGCGTGTTATTATTACATTCCTTCCTCTCATAAGGAGCACTTCATACGTGCATTCGACGTTTTTACCCTTTTTCTCTTTTTGGTGGTTGTCACCCACCCATCCCAGTTAGGAATAGGATTGATCTACCTAGGCATGTGCGCGGGGCACGATGTGCACGTAATCATGTTTGGGAGATCACCCGAACTCTCGGCTTGAGTCCACAAGTCTAGAGATTTGGGCTTTAAAATAGATCCACTCGGACACGTGGCCGGGGCACGATGTGCACGTAGCAGTGTCTGGGGGATCACTCGAGCCACCGACCAAAGGATTTGGGATTGATAACCCTTACCCTTAGGTCTGAAGGCTTGGGAACCGACAGCTTAATTGAGTCTAGATGCATTAGCAAGCCCAACCTCATGCATCCATGTAGAATAACCTAGAGTAGAGTCAACCTTACCCTATCAGGTACATTATGCACGAGAGGAGGGAATCCACCTCTCTTTATTTATCTTTTTTTAGTTATATTGTTTATTGCTTTATCAATGTGTTATGTGATATTGTTGAAAACTAACGCATTCTCTCTCGTTTTGATTACATTCATAAACCGTAGAATAAAGAGCCCTGGTACGGTGCTCTTATAGGAAATTGACCCATTTTTGGCATATTTATATTTTTCATCTTATAAGTTCATTTCTTTAAAATATATATATAAATATATAGTATCTCCTAGTTTTTCACAAAGGTTTATTTTTTATAAACCGAAAATACCCGAGAGTTCAATAATGATAATTTTTATAAATTTCAAAAAAAATATATATATATAAAATAAAAATAAAAAAATCTGATTTTTTTGACTTGTATACACCGTGTTTAAGTTGCAAACCCGAACTTCTCTTTTTAAGACGTTTTTTACTATACATACCTATTTTGTAGCAAATGCATCTTTTGTACAGTGTATGACCCATTTTTCTAAAAAAAAAAAAAAATCATTATGCATAATTGTAGATAGGATTCTTTAACATTGTCGTTTCAAAAGTTTTGTCTATTTTGTTTACTTTAATAAACTGGCATCATGCATCAACCCTAGAAGGGGATGCCGCCTAGGGAACCCCATTTTAGGAAATAAGCCAACCTTGTTTCCCGTGGGTATATAACCCTTTTATGGGAATTGCACGTTTAAATTTGCTGTAAAACTCGAGAAGTAGGGCCTGTAGGTAAGGTATCTGATATGAGTGACATGCTTCAGATGGACAGTCCGCGGCGTATCTATCAGATGTTGGCAGTCCCACCCGAAATCCAGAAATGGCCAACTCTCATGTCCTCTAGTGAAATCAATCAAGTAGCAGCGTTCTTAGGGCCAATTGGTGATTTTAAAGATATAGAGGCAGATGGACGTTTGGTGGAAGCTTTGGTTCACCTATGGGATCCCAGTTGCTCAGCATTCAGGATCGGGGATCGAGAGATGACTGTCACTATTGAAGAAGTGTCCGGTTTGCTGAATTTGACAACGAAACATACATCAATAGTGTTTCCAACCGCTTCAGGAAAGGCCGAATTCTGTCATTTTACTGGTTTAAAAGAATTTGTAATTCAAGGGTCAGATCAGAGTGTGGATGTAAAGTTTCTATTCGATCGGTTCGCAGTAAGAGATGGGTTCGACCGACACATGGAGGACTTCACATTCACATCTAGGATGATATGGGAGCATAAGAGACCGATGGTGTATGGGTTCGTAATGGCCGGCATCTACCTTTTCCCTAGGAGAGACAAGAGGATAGGCTTCAAGACCACCAAGTTCATGACCGATCTATTCTTTGGTATTGGAAGCCAAAGAGTTTCTATAGTACCAACGGTATTGGCAGACATATTCGTTTCATGCACGAATTGTCAAAGAGGGGAAAATTTCTTTCACGGGTCAAATCGAATTCTGTATATATGGGCCATGGAGCATTTCAAGAGACGTTCACCTGTCCGTGATAGTTTACCATTGATCGGATATGACTGGATTGTCACTCATCACAAGAGAGGTTGATAAGAATGACAGACCAATGAACTCATTCGAATATTTAGATTTCTTGAAGACTTTGCCAGACCAAGGAGTCAGATGGGTATTAGATTGGACCGATTGCCTTAAGCCAGCTTTGCGTACAAAGTCATCAGACTTCATACCATTGTTAGGGACTCAGGGCATTGCTGCTTACACACCGAAGAGGTTTCTCAGACAACTCGGACGTATCCAGGGCCTGCCACCCACACCCGAACTAGCTAATTTCACCATCAGTTTTGATAAAGGAATTTGTCCATATCCCGTTCCAATGAAGACCCAAATCACTTCTGCTTGGGGCACATTATCCAATGATGACAACATTATCTATGATCCGCAAGTCTAAGCAAATGGGTTTGGTCACTCCTCAATACGAAAATTGGTTTCGAAATCTCAAAGGGAACCGACCGCAAGTTGCACCGTCCGAGGAAGTAAGAAGATTGATGGACATCATCGAGGCAAAAGATAAAGAAAACCTGCAACTAAAACAATCCTATGGAGCTGAACAAGAAAGTGGCAGAACGAAACAAAGAGTTATATGAGCAGTCAAGAGAGAAGCATCAAGAGTTGAAAAGAAATGCAGTGAACTGTATGATGAAGCAGAACGCATGAAAAATCCTTACTTTAGAGAATCAAAAGATGCTATGATAGATAGGCTAAAGAGGTTTAATGACTTTGTACACAGCCGTCTTCGAGAGATGATGTAAACAGTGAATTTTAAATTTTAGATCTATCAATGAAAATGGTCTTCTTTTTTTTCTGACTTGAAAGTACAGGTTTGGTAAACAGGCCCTACTTCGACAGTGCTGCATCATGTTAGGCCTACCCTTGGCATAATAAGGGCACCCCCCTAGGACATGCATTCGAGTTATTTATATACTTACTAATTTTGATCTTATCCTCTTCCTTTTTTGATAACAAAATTGACAGTGATAATGATGATGGAGCGATTAAACTTTCTTTCCTTCTGATGTGCATTTCAGGTAATTTAAATCATAGCTTCATTTCAAAGAAGCCCCATCGTTACCAGATCCCGAAGTCAAGCTTTGAAACGTATAAACATGAGTTCGACTCCGGACGCTTCAGAAAGACCAACTCAAGCGGTGTCAGTAGATTTCTCTGCACTAGGGGCTCAGCTAAGCGAAGTGTTGGGCAAGTTTAATGAATTGAGTGCAGAAATGGCTTCTCAAAGGCGTGTCATTGATCAACTTGTCGCAAATAGCAGTGGTGGTGCTCCGAACAACCCAGTACCAGTAGTTGACCACACCCTTGAGCAAGTTAACCAATTGCCTCTCACAACCAATATGCAAGCTGCTTCCATCCCACCTTTTGCCAACCCCATTGAAGGACCGTCGGCCCATTTTAACTCTGATCCTTTACACATGCGTCCTAATTACGTCCAAACGAACCTACCTAATTACCCAATGCCCCAATCTCATCCACATATCAACCCAAACATTCCACCCAATTTTCAAGTACCTCATCATCAAGCTGCAGAACCTTTTGTTTGGGATGTGGCTTCTCAAGGAAAACCAGCCATGGATGAAAATGCCACCACTGCGGATAAAGATTTGCTAAAAAGATTGGATCGATTTGAGGATTTCATGAAGAAAAGTCAAGGGCTACACAAGCATGGCGGGTTAGGCTATGATGATCTTTGTCTTTTTCCGGACGTTCAGTTGCCATTGGGCTTTCAAGGCATCCTAAATTCACTAAGTATGATGGAACTGGAAATCCCAAGACGCATCTCAAGATGTTTGCCAACAAACTTGGCAAACCGGTAGACGATGAGAATTTACCAATGCGTCTATTCCCTGAGAGTCTGGAGGGCGATGCATTAGACTGGTATTCAAATTTGAAGCCTCAGGAGATAAAGAGTTGGTTGGATCTGTCAACGGCTTTTGTCAAGCAGTATGAATTCAATTGTGAATTGGCTCCTACACGAACTACGCTGGAGAGTACTAAGAGGAAGCCTTCAGAGGATCATAAGACATACGCCAAACGTTGGAGAAAGTTGGCTGCCAAGGTGGAACCTCCCATGAATGAAGAGGAAATTGTCCGAACTTTCATTAAGGCCCATGACCCGCCATATTTTGAGGAGATCTTTCGCATGTCGGGGAGTTCATTTTCTGCCATCATCAACAAATTAGAGGAGTACGATGAGTTTGTCAAGGCGGGCAAAATTGTTAATGTGACAGCATTGAAGTTGCAATTAGAAGCTTTGCAAAATCAAAATTCAGGCAGTAATGGGAAGAAACCTCCGTTCAAAAAGAAGGAAGGAGAGACTGCTTTTGTATGGGATCAAGGCCCATCCTTTAGACCCAGAACTCAAAACTATCCTTCATACACAACCCCTTACCAACAACCTCTTCATCCTCAACCAGTTTATCACACTAACACCCAGCATCATCATCATCAACCCAACTATCCAAATTATTCTGTCCCACTACCAGCTCCCCGACCAACTTTCCAAAATTACCCTCGTCCTCCATATAACCCAAGACCACCACAACAAAACAACATCCACATCACACCAAACCCATTTCAAGCCAACCGAGACCAAATTCAAAGGCCACCCCGAACTTACACCAATCTGGGCCGTCCCATTGACCAACTATATGAGCAGTTGAAAGCCGCTGGCAAAATTGGAGTGATCCCTGCAAAAGTTTACAATAAGGGTTTGCCTGCGGGATACAATCCCCACGCTATTTGTGCATACCATTCAGGGAGTCCAGGACACTCAACGGCCAATTGTTGGACTTTAAAGAATCATATTCAGGACATGATTGAGTCTGGAGAGATCGTTCTCAGAAGACCGGGGGAGCAGGGACCCAGTGTGAGCAAAAACCCTCTTCCAGAGCATGGAAACACTGTAGGAGCCATCACTGCTGACGAGGAATTGGATGATCCTGCTTCGTATATTGTGGATGAGTATGAGATCGAGAGTATAATGGAAGCTGATTTGGTCAAGATGAAGGAAGGGTTTTCTGCTAAAGTGCCAGTAGTAAATGACGAGGAGGGCATCTTCCAAGATGAGCTGAAACAGTCAGTGCCCAGAAAAGATGAACCTTTTGTGTTAGAAAGATGTCTTGATCCGTTCATCTTGGACCTGCCTCCTTTTGAATTGGATATGCCTGAACCCGTTGTAATTCGAATTTCCAGAACAGATGCCTGTGAATAGTTTACAGGAAGTACCGTGGAATTACGATGAACCTACATTGTTGATTGGGAATAAGGAGTTGTTGAAAGAAGAAGTTGATGCTGTCACTAGATCTGGGAGAATTCTAGGAGAGTCCGAGACGAATGCCCAATCCAAAGCTCAAGGAAATTCTCTGCTGCCTAAGCAACCCGTATCTGAAAAGGATGCTTTGGATTTTTTGAAATTGATTAAGAGAAGCGAATACAAAATAGTAGAACAGTTGGACAAGGCACCTGCCCATATCTCTTTCCTGAACTTGCTCTTGACTTCCGAATTGCACAGGGAAGCTTTGCTAAAAGTGCTTAATGAGACTCACGTTTCTAAAGATATTCCCGTTGATAAGTTTTCTAATGTTGTGGGCAGCATCCTCGCTTCAGCTCGTATTAGTTTCTCTGACGATGATTTGACTGCAGAAGGGATTGCACACAACAAGGCATTGTACATATCAGTGCGTTGTAACGGGAAGCTGTTACCAAGGGTTTTGGTGGATAATGGATCAGCTTTAAATATCTGTCCGTGGGCTACTATTGTCAAACTTGGGCTATCTAATGTTAAGCTTCGCACATCAGCTGTCGTGGTGAGAGGTTTTGATGGAACTAGGAGGGAGCCGATGGGTGAAATCGATTTGGTTTTAGAAGTTGGCCCAGCTCAGTTTCAGGTTTCTTGTCAAGTCATGGATTTCTCTGGTGCTTACAATGTTCTATTGGGAAGACCATGGATACATACTTCTAACTTGGTGCCCTCTTCGCTGCATCAAATGCTCAGATTCATTGTAAATGATCAATTAATCACTGTATTTGCCGAAGATGACTGTGCTATGGTGGTTAATGCCAATTCAAAAGGAGAGATAGTGACCAAACCTTCAGTTTCTGCTCATCGTGTCGAAGATGTTGTCTCTACGGGGTGGGTTGTGAAGAACGAATCATTCATCAAAACAGATGCATCTGAGGCCAGTGTCATGATGGCTAAAGAAATGATTCGAGGAGGTTATGAGATAGGAAAGGGTCTCGGGAGAAATTTGCAAGGACGTCTGGAACCAATAGAGCTCCCAATGCAAAAGGACACCTTCGGATTAGGATTTCATCCAACTGAGAAAGATAGGAGGGAGATGAGAATCCGAAAACTTCGCCGAAAAGGAAGGAAAGCGGTTCGGGATGCTTATTCCGCCATTGGGCTACACTTTTCCTCGCTCATCTGGGGTGGTGATATCTGATCTCGATGAAGAGAATTCTGCAGATGGGATCGAATTGGGTATATCGCAGTTGTTTGTTGGAGCTATCTGTGATGTCACTCCATCAGAATCTTTTGAATTTTCAACAATTCCTGAGGGTGCCCTTCAAAATTGGACAGCTGATTATCTTCCAATTCAAAGGGAGTTTCGGTAAATTCAGGGGATTGTCTTTTGTTCAGACTCATGCTTAGATAGGGCCTTACTTAGGATATTTTGTTTAATGACTGCTTTTGTTTCTTGACTCTAATTTCTTTTGCATATACCAACGTCTTGTAAGTCAAAATGTGTTTTATTTTGGTATAGAGTTTCAAGATGAATGTGTCCTTGAGTAAGGTCCCTATCTTTAAAGATGACGTCTTTTGTTGATTTGCAGTTTATTTCTAAATTTGAAGCAATGAAGAATTTTCTCATTGGTTTTAATAATTTCTTTTTATTTATTTGTTTTCGTATGTGTGTGTTATCTTTTTCAGATGGCCATCAATAAAATCATTTGACCCTTTGGATATCACAATTCTAGAAGTTGATGATTGCAATCTCGATATCTCTTGTGAATTTGAAATCATGGAATCTGAAATTGAAAACGAGATTGATACCGAGGGAGAATATGAATCTTTGTCAAAAACTCTTGAACAATATGAAGAGAAACCCAAACCGAACTTAGAAGAAACAGAATCCATTAACATTGGCACTGAAACAGAGATTAAGGAAATCAAAGTCAGCATTCATTTGAATAAGAAGCAAAAACAAGAGATGATTGAATTTTTGACCTTGTTTCAAGATGTTTTTGCATGGTCATATGATGATGTAGCTGGAATTTCTACGGACATAGTAGTTCATAAATTGCCAACTGATCCAAATATTTCACCCGTGAAGCAGAAACCCCGCAAGTTCAAACCAGATATGAGTCTCAAAATCAAGGAACAAATTGTAAAGCAGCTCAATGCTGGGATCATCCTGGTGTCTCATTACCCCATTTGGCTTTCAAATCCCGTTCCTGTTCCAAAGAAAAATGGAGAAGTGCGAGTTTGTGTGGATTATAGAGATCTTAACAGGGCAAGTCCAAAAGATGATTTTCCGCTGCCGAATATTCATATTCTTCTGGACAATACTGCAGGGGCACGAGGTCGTATCATTTGGGGATTGTTTTTCGGGGTATCACCAGATTTTGATGGCAGAGGAAGATAGAGAAAAGACTGCTTTTGTCACCCCTTGGGGAATATTTTGCTATAGGGTGATGCCTTTTGGATTGAAAAATGCCGGAGCCACTTATCAAAGGACAATGACCACCTTGTTTCATGATATGATCCACAAAGAGATGGAGGTTTACGTGGATGACATCATAATCAAGTCTAAAAGGGTCGAGGATCACTTGGTAGATTTGAGAAAATTATTTGAAAGATTGAGGAAATACAATTTGAAGTTGAATCCTGCTAAGTGTGCTTTGGAGCCCCAGGCCAGGCAAACTATTGGGGTTTCATTGTCAGCAAGAGAGGTATCGAGATAGATCCTGCCAAAATCAAAAGCAATTCGCGACATGCCAGTTCCAAGAGCTCAAAGAGATGTAAAAAGTTTTTTGGGAAGAATCAATTTCATTGGCAGGTTCATCGCCCAACTGACTTCTACTTGTGAACCTTTGTTCAAGTTGTTGAAGAAAAATGTACCCATGAAATGGAATAGGATTGTCAAAAGGCTTTTGATAAGATTAAAGATTACTTGTTGAATCCTCCAATCTTAGTGCCGCCTCAACCTGGAAGACCTCTGATTATGTATTTATCTGTGCTTGACGAAGCTGTAGGATGTGTTTTGGG